>JARFOD010020743.1:0-10989 GCA_031763545.1 Mopalia muscosa
TTAGAATTATGAGGTTTGGGTGATGTAAACTTATTAATGAGTTTGTTAGCAGTAAACTTTGGAAATCCATTCCAAGCCAAGCTAGAAACTGTTTAATTTTACCTAATTCAACGAGTATATACATAATGACATTGTTTTAAATTCAGTCTGCATCCCTGCACCACTGTGCTTGATTTTTAGTTTTTAGAAATAAATATGTCCTGATATGTTTGTTTTATCATCAGGCCCAGGGCACAGGTTAGCATAGTACCTTTCTGTACATGTAAAACATCAGGTATAAATGGGAGTCTAAATCTGGAAATTGTAGGGATGGTTTTTTCTAGGTTTCCTCCTGTTCCATACATTTAAGCATGGCAAATCTAGATGTGGACGACCGATTGTCCTGTAAGTGAAATACCCTTGGCTATGATGTTAAACACCAATCAAATAAACAAATTATGTTTGGACAAACATCTGTAATCTTTACAATAATAGATTTTCACTCATGACAATGATCAATCGTATTCTCGAGAATTTCTATATAGTGGACAAGAGGAAGACAACTTTTGTACGCTATGCCATGCCATGTGCATTCATTTCTCTCAATATTTGGGATGACGTATGCCTCAGACCAGCAAATAAAAAAAGTGCAAAACAAGACGACCCGGGTGTATCTAAAGAGTAAATGTCTCAAGGTAGAAAGTAGAATCAATTAAATTTTGGAATGAACAAAAATGTGTCAGAAAAATCATATAAGGTCGTTTCACCAATGTCAATGTCTTCTCTCTAATAACAGTTGTATTTGTTCATCAATCAGCCATCCAATTAAACACATGTGATCTTGAAATGTTTTGTCATACCAGCTTGCAGGCCTGTGCTGTTGGGGAGAACTGACAGAACCAGGTCTCCCCATGTTTATGCCAACTTTTATTTAGGAGGACCAATTTATATTTTTCTTTGTCTAAATTTGCATTTTGGCACTGATTTTTACCAATTTTATCTTCAGATTTTCAATGAAGAGTAAATTTTAAAGCAATTTTGATTTATTTCTCAAAAAATTTAGCAAACAAGGGGAAAATGAAAAAGGTGGGTTATCATCACAAATTTTTTTTTGAGGACCGATTTTGAAGTTATGCCGGAAAAGAGTCCAAACCAACCTGATCTCCTACAAAGAATTTTCTATTTCCAAGAAAGTCCTCGAAACGTTGTAACTTTTTAGGCAATTCTTTGGTTACGTAATCCTCCCTCAGTTCAACCTGAAGTAAACACCAGAATTATTTATTTATATATACGCCATAAAATATATCAAAGATTAAAATACAAACAGTAAATAGAATGGCAGGAGTATAAATCCAGGGGACTTATTCTATCCCTTGATTTGTTTGTTTGATTTGGTTTTAATGTCATACTCAAGGTTATTTCACTTATATGATGACAGATTGTCCACTTTAAACTATTTCTTGCCAGATTCTGGTGGAAAACCATAAGGAAACCTTAAAAAAAAACCACCCTGCAATTGCCGGAGTACATGGCGTGACTCCTTCATATACATGCTTCAAAATTATAACAAAAAATTATAGAATTACAAGGACTTAAATGTTATGCTCAAATTAAGTTAAATGAAAAATAAATTAAGCCCTTCAACAGGTCATCAACCTAAACTATACACCTGTGCCACTGCTACTATATACATGATTAGGTAATATACTAAACATATAGGTAAAAATGACTGAAATTTGTCAAGGAAAGATAATTATTTCTTTTAAATATACATTATTTATTCCAAGTATATAATTATTCTCCCTTTTTGGAGGACTATTGTGTTAAATTTTTTCAAACTTCAAAAGGGGGGAAAGGTACCAGCTAATAAAGTAAATAAAGACAGATCATCTTTTAGTTGCATGGAAATGTGATAGTTGTGACTGGAAATGTGATAGTTGTGACTGGAAATGTGATAGTTGTGACTGGAAATGTGATAGTTGTGATTGGAAATGTGATAGTTGTGACTGGAAATGCCATATCCAGATATCCCTTTGCCTATATTTGGTATAGCAAAATGTTTCAACTCTTTTTATATGCCCGTCATTTGACGGGACGTATTATGTTATGGGGTTGTCCGTCCGTCCACTTGTTGCTTTCCGGACGTTAACTTGAAAACCACTTATTTAATTTGAATCAAACTTAGTATGTGTGTTCCATGTGACAAGACGCGCTTGGGATTGATTCTGGCATTATGTCAACCTAAAGGTGGCCCTACAACGAATACAGAAAAGCATATAGCGAATAACGTATACCATATATTCCTATGTGAACTCAGCTTAAAGCTCTTAAGCTACAGTGTACTTACAAACTTTGGATCATACGTTACTGCAAAGAAACGCTGATGTAGGTCCATGGATTCAAAGAAGACCAGATCTTGTCGAATTAGGTCTTCCTCTTTTGTTGCAACTGCAATAAATAAACAGGACTTCTTTTAGTTAAGTATTTAATGTATAAAACAGAATTTATAAACATGTGATAGTGTGTGCACTTACTAATCTAAACCTGCTACGATGTACTGATCACTAGATCGAGTCCGGCTGTGGACCATCAGGTATATGAGCAAGTCACAAGTTGTGACCCAGGCAACACAGGTGTGATTTTTATGAGGTTGCCTCGTCTTTCCACTGTGATAAGGCTACGAGCAGTGTGAAATGGACAATCCGTTGTATTATAAGTGAAATACCCTTGAAGGACAACTTGCCTCTCATTTCCTTCCTGCCACATATGCCAGGATATACTGGACTACATGGTAATGATTTTGTCATGTATTTCAAATCATAGCCCCGTGAGGGAGCGGGTGTGCCATGGCCCTGCTGAATACTCCCTCGGCTTCCTCGGTCGATCGTACGAGGCGAGAAAAGAGGTTGCTTTCTGTTATCCATTTAGTGTTCGCAGAGCTAAAGGGTTATGGGAAGCAGATTTGTTCGTGATGTTCTGTATTTGAGTCCGTCATCATGTAAGTGAAATACCCTTGAGTATGACGCCAATCAAACAAACAAATCATTGTTGAACTCAACTCATTGGAATTTAAATATAAAATGTTATATTAAAAGTTTCTTTATTTTTTTATTTTTTCCCAGGTTACATTTTTTTATTTAATTTTTTATACTAGGTTTTAAAAAAATTATTTGTAAATTTAAACATACTTTTAAATAAATTTGAATCTAAATTGAATTAAAATTAACTTACATTTATTTATACTTTTATATATATATAAAATTGTTCTCTCTTCATTTATTAAAAATATATCCGGAACATGATATGATTCAACGATTTTAATAAATTGACATCCTTGTTATTACTTCTTAGAAATATATAAATATTATTAAGCAAAATTTTCTTTCTCTACATTAAAAATATGATTTAGGTGGTCTTTAATTTAATTTGGCCAGCTATTGGACTAAACTCCTTGAGAAACATTTGGTGCAAATAAAGTGTGTGGGGTTTTAGTAAAACTCACCAAGGTTAAATTTTCGAGCCAGATGTAATATAATAGCTTTACTCTGACTTATTTTGACTCCTGCCTTCTCATCGATGTAGTATGGTAACTGAAAAGAAAACCAAGAAATTATCTCACATGAATGTGACTTATCTCCCCTGAGTGTGATTTCTCTCCCTTGATTGCAGTTGTTGGTTTTTGTATTCAGAAACGATGATGCTGCAGTTTGCATATTCACACATTAAAGAGATACTCTGGGCTGCAATAAAATGCATATAGGTAAAACAGGCATCATTTCTTGTGTCCATTTATCGTGTCTAATTTTCTAATCGAGCCATATCAATTTTATAATTGGATCTTAAACAATGGGTAATGCACAAACTACAGTCAAATTTATCCACGCAGCCATTTCTAGGTACTTTTATCATTAAATAGTGGAGCTCCACAAATATTGACCAATCAAATATCTTTTTTTTCAAAATAGGTGCCTACGTCTCAAAACCTGTAGAGTCGACTGTTTAAACCTATATAGGTCGTCAGTTCACACATGTTATTAACCCGTAACACACAAGAGTGTTAGTTGCACCACGTCATGGACAGGGTTGGCCAGGCCCAGTGGTGGTAGGAAGGTATATATCTGTAATCCTCGGGTTATTTTTTATAAAAGAAAGAAACGATAAGTCGATACCATATTTAATGGTAACCTTTCAAGGGATACAGGGGTTATTTCAGCCGGGAGTATCGCTTTATAATAAAATTAGAAATTGCAACCAAGTTTATTATTTGTAATGGCATGTAGAAACATTGTCACTACAGACCTTACCAAAGGATGGACATAATTGTGATGGAGTAAATTAGGGCATTCCTTGTTTTATTTGTTCCACAAGAAACAGTGAAACAAATTTATTTAACTTATTTATCTTACTTAAAGAATTCCATGCTCGATAGAAAAAGTGCCCGATGTAATCTAGGTATTATTTATATGGCTATCAGGCTGCATGCCAGTGAGCTAGATGGAGTGCCAGACAGGGAATCTCACACATGTACGCCATTTGATTAAAACCATTGTCATCTTACTTTCATGACATTACGTATACACCGCCTGGTCTTAACCAATAATATATTATGAAGTGATTTAATTTATTTAAATACATGTAGTATGTGTTTTGCTGAAAAGAAATCTGCTTTTGAAAAAAATTGTATTGCAAATAAATCTTGGCAATTTTCATTGGATGGTGGAGTTGTTTGAATGCTGTAATTATCTAGAAAAGTTTCAAACTGGCAATTATGCCTTTGTCATTATACAGTTGGTGATTGATTGTTTGATGTTTTATGTCGTGCGCAAGGGTATTTCACTTATGTGACGGCAGTGTATTCCAACAATAATTGGCATTAGCACAACCAAGATGTGAAGCGTTTATATAATGTTGGAAGGTTAATTTTCCTCCAGTGATAAGTAAAGACAGCATTGCTACTTTTCAAACAAACTGCCCTTAGCCAGAGGGTGGGCACTGATTCAAGTGTTGCCAGTTAGCTTGGAGAGCAAATGAGAGAATATATATGCTTCATTAACAGTAATTAAATGGTAGTCCAAAATGTATCTGAAGCATGAAACAACCATGAACATTTTAATAAATCCGCATTTTTTTTATTTGATTTTTTTCCTACGGTAAGTCTAGTAAGTGGACATGCTAACCACACACGCTAGGCCTCACCACTATGAATTTCGTTGTTAACTTACATTAGGGAAATCTAGACCAAAGGTATCTTCCCTGTCTCTCCAATCAGACTTGTCAAAATCCGGGGCTGAAAAATTAAACATTGTAAGATATTGTTATTTGTATCTGTATTTGTAAACATGGCATAGACTTATTCTAGGCTATTTCTTTGTTGTACATCATCCCCACAATGATGAGCTACATCCAGTATATACAGGAACAGGATTGTCAAAAATTCGGTATTTTCAGTATTAGCAAAAATTGTGAAAATTCTTTGATTTTCTTAATTATTAAAGATGTTATTACCATAGAAGGTTGATCAGATCTGGTTTAACATTGAGTATGGTTTGACATGAGTATGGTTTAACATTGAGTATGGTTTGACATGAGTATGGTTTAACATTGAGTATGGTTTAACTATGGTTTAACATTGAGTATTGTTTAACATTGAGTATGGTTTTATACTGAGTATGGTTAAACATTGAGTATGGTTAATCATTGAGTATGATTTAACATTGAGTATGGTTTAACTATGGTTTAACATTGAGTATTGTTTAACTATGGTTTAACATTGAGTATGGTTTAACTATGGTTTAACATTGAGTATGGTTTAACATTGAGTATGGTTTTATACTGAGTATGGTTAAACATTGAGTATGGTTAAACATTGAGTATGGTTTAACATTGAGTATGGCTTAACTATGGTTTAACATTGAGTATGGTTTAACATTGAGTATGGTTTAACATTGAGTAGGGTTAAACGTTGAGTATAGATTTACATTAAGTAGCCTATGATTTATCATTAAGTTTGGTTGAATGTTGAGTAAGGTTGAATGTTGAGTATGGCGTAATGTTGAGTATGGTCGAATGTTGAGTATGGTTGAATGTTGAGTAGTTTTATGTTGAGTTTGGTATAATGTTGAGTAAGGTTTAATGTTGAGTATAGTTTAATGTTGAGTATGGCTTTATATTGAGTATGGTTGAATGTTGAGTATAGTTCTATTTTGAGTATGGGTTAATGTTTAGTATGGTGTAATGTTGAGTATGGTGTAATATTGAGTATGGAGTACGGTTTAATGTCGAGTGCGGTTTTATGTTGAGTATGGTTTAATGTTGAGTATGATTTTATGTTGAGTATGGTTGAATGTTGAGTACGGTTTAAAGTTGAGTATGGTTTAATGTTGACTTTGGTGTAATGTTGAGTAAAGTGTAATGTTGAGTGTGGTGTAATGTTGAGCATGGTTTAATGTTGAGTACGGTTTTATGTTGAGTACGGTTTAATGTTGAGTGCGGTTTAATGTTGAATATGGTGTAATGTTGAGTACGGTTTAATGTTGACTACGGTAGAATGTTGAGTATGGAGTTATGTTGAGTATGGAGTTATGTTGAGTATGGTTTAATGTTGAGTATGGTGTAATGTTGAGTACGGTTTAATGTTGAGTATGGTTAATGTTGAGTATAGTGAAATGTTGAGTACGGTTTAATGTTGAGTACGGTTGAATGTTGAGCATGGTTTTATGCTGGGTATGGTTTAATGTTGAGTATGGTTAATGTTGAGTATAGTTAAATGTT
Organism: Mopalia muscosa; assembly: GCA_031763545.1. Lineage (NCBI taxonomy): Eukaryota > Metazoa > Mollusca > Polyplacophora > Chitonida > Mopaliidae > Mopalia > Mopalia muscosa. The sequence goes on from JARFOD010020743.1 coordinate 6,751, forward strand.
GAGTATGGTTTTATGCTGAGTATGGTGTAATGTTGAGTATGGTGTAATGTTGAGTATGGTTTAATGTTGAGTATGGTTAAATGTTGAGTATGGTTTCATGTTGAGTATGGTGTAATGCTGAGTCAGGTGTAATGTTGAGTATGGTGTAAAGTTGAGTATGCTTTAATGTTGAGTATGGTTTAATGTTCAGTGTGGTGTAATGTTGAGTATGGTGTAATGTTGAGTATGGTTGAATGTTGAGTATGGTTTAATGTTGAGTAATTCTGAGTATGGTGTAATGTTGAGTATGGTTGAATGTTGAGTATGGTGTAATGTTGAGTAATTCTGAGTATGGTGTAATGTTGAGTATGGTTTAATGTTGAGTATAGTTTAATGTTGAGTATGGTTGAATGTTGGTGTAATGTTGAGTATGGTTTAATGGTGAGTATGGTTTATGTTGAGTATGGTGTAATGTTGAGTAAGGTGTAATGTTGTGTAATGTTGAGTATGGTTTAATGTTAAGTTTGGTTAAATGTTGAGTATGGTTTTATGTTGATTATGGTGTAATGTTGAGTAAGGTGTAATGTTGTGTAATGTTGAGTATGGTTTAATGTTGAGTTTGGTTTAATGGTGAGTATGGTTTTATGTTGAGTATAGTTTAATGTTGAGTACAGTGTAATGTTGTGTAATGTTGAGTATGGTTTAATGTTAAGTTTGGTTTAATGTTGAGTATGGTTTTATGTTGAGTATGGGTAATGTTGAGTAAGGTGTAATGTTGAGTATGGTGTAATGTTAAGTATGGTTTTATGCTGAGTATGGTTTAACATTGAGTATGGTTAAACATTGAGTATGGTTTAACATTGAGTATGGTTTAACTATGGTTTAGCATTGAGTATGGTTTAACGTTGTGTATGGTTTTATGCTGACAATGGTTTAACATTGAGTATGGTTTAACATTGAGTATGGTTTAAACTTGAGTACTGTTTAACATTGAGTATGGTTTAACATTGAGTAGGGTTAAACATTGAGTATGGATTTACATTAAGTAGCCTATGGTTTATCTTTAAGTTTGGTTGAATGTTGAGTATGGTTGAATGTTGAGTATGGTTTAATGTTGAGTATGGTTGAATGTTGAGTATGGTTGAACGTTGAGTAGTTTTATGTTGAGTTTGGTTTAATGTTGAGTATGGTTTAATGTTGAGTATAGTTTAATGTTGAGTATGGTTTTATGTTGAGTATGGTTGAATGTTGAGTATGGTTTTATGTTGAGTATGGTTAAATGTTGAGTATGGTGTAATGTTGAGTATGGTGTATGGTTTAATGTTGAGTGCGTTTTTATGTTGAGTATGGTTTAATGTTGAGTATGATTTTATGTTGAGTATGGTTGTATCTTGAGTACGGTTTAATGTTGAGTATGGTGTAATGTTGAGTAAAGTGTAATGTTGAGTGTGGTGTAATGTTGAGTATGGTTTAATGTTGAGTACGGTTTTATGTTGAGTACGGTTTAATGTTGAGTACGGTTTAATGTTGAGTATGGTGTAATGTTGAGTATGGTGTAATGTTGAGTAAGGTGTAATGTTGAGTATGGTGTAATGTTGAGTATGGTGTAATGTTGAGTATGGTTTAATGTTGAGTATAGTTTAATGTTGAGTATGGTTAAATGTTGAGTAATGATGAGTTTGGTGTAATGTTGAGTACGGTTTAATGTTGAGTACGGTTGAATGTTGAGTATGGTTTTATGTTGAATATGGTTTAATGTTGAGTACGGTGTAATGTTGAGTACGGTTTAATGTTGAGTATGGTTTAGTGTTGAGTATGGTGTAATGCTGGGTATGGTTTAATGTTGAGTATGGTTAATGTTGAGTATAGTTAAATGTTGAGTATGGTTTTATGCTGAGTATGGTGTAATGTTGAGTATGGTGTAATGTTGAGTATGGTTTAATGTTGAGTATGGTTAAATGTTGAGTATGGTTTCATGTTGAGTATGGTGTAATGCTGAGTCAGGTGTAATGTTGAGTATGGTGTAATGTTGAGTATGCTTTAATGTTGAGTATGGTTTAATGTTCAGTGCGGTTTAATGTTGAGTACGGTTGAATGTTGAGCATGGTTTTATGTTGGGTATGGTTTAATGTTGAGTATGGTTAATGTTGAGTATAGTTTAATGTTGAGTATGGTTTTATGTTGAGTATTGTGTAATGTTGAGTATGGTTTAATGTTGAGTATGGTTAAATGTTGAGTATGGTTTTATGTTGAGTATGGTATAATGCTGAGTCAGGTGTAATGTTGAGTATGGTTTAATGTTGAGTACGGTTTAATGTTGAGTGTGGTGTAATGTTGAGTATGGTTTAATGTTGAGTATGGTTTAATGTTGAATATGGTTTTATGTTGAGTATGGTGTAATGTTGAGTATGGTTTTATGTTGAGTACGGTGTTATGCTGAGTACGGTGTAATGTTGTGTAAGGTGTATTGTTGAGTATGGTGTAATGTTGTGTACGTATGGTTTAATGTTGAGTATAGTTTAATGTTGAGTACGGTTTAATGTTGAGTATGGTTTATACCATCAAGGGTATTTCACTTATATGATGACGTGCCAGCCCAATGGGTGAAGATCAGCTTCCTGTTCCCCTTTAGCTCTAAGAGCACTAGAGCAACATGAAGCTCCCTCCAACTGCCGGCTTAATGTTGAGTATGGTGTAATGTTGAGTATGGATTAATGTTGAGTATGGTTTAATGTTGAGTATGGTTTTACATTTAGTAGCCTATGGTTTAAAATTGAGTATAGTTTATCATTGAGTATATGTTTAACAATAAGTATTATTTAAAGTAGATTATAGTTAAACGTTAAGTTGTATTTGAAATTGAGTATGGTTAAAAGTTGAGTATAGTTAATGTTAGAACCCTCTGTGGCATGAAACTCCAGTCAAATAAATAAACACACTGGCACAAGGAATCATCTCATGTTCTAGATAACTCCAAGGGACAAGTTTTTAATAGATCTTAATCTTGAGTTGTTATGGGTAACACACAGACATCCTGAGAGACCTTAATGACCATGTAAATAGTGTAGAGAGAATGTGATAAATATGTAGCAAAGAAAATATTTGAAATGGGTGAAGAATAGATAAACATGTGAAAAATAGAAACCAGACAATGAATGTAGCCCCTCAAGAGAATTCTAGTTACACGTTTTCTCTGACCAAAAGCTAACTGGCAAATCCTTTAGATTTATGTTTCTCTTGCCTGCTGTAATAGGTCTTTGTGTACATATATGATATCAAGAGAAGGTTATACTTTGATAAATATACGAGTTGACAATGTCATTGAACAAAGACTTAGGTCTATTTTAGGATATACTTACGGCCTTTTTGAAAAAAGGTTTTTTCTTCATATTCCTGTCCGGCATACTTCAGCATGAACCGAATAGGTTGCCCATACTGGAAAAAACACAATGGATTTTAACATCATACTCAAGGGTATTTCACTTGTTAACCCAATGATGATCCACTTCTCACAGTTCCTTGCCTTATTAGGACGGAAAACTGAGAGGAAACCTAATTTTAAAAAACACCTCTGTGATTACCACAGCCAAATCGTGTGATTTACTCATATACCTGATAGTCTACAGATGGACTCGATCCCTTGAACGGCACATCAAAGTAGGATAAGTAAGCACACCGGCTAACAACTAAGCCATGGCTGCGGGCCTTCATTACTAAAGTCGTGACCATACCCTATTTTGGTTACTATACCAGACACTTTGCTGATCTGATTATGAAGTTAAAACGTAAATCCTTATGATCTAAATAACCCTAGGTTAGACAGAAACCCTATCGACCAGTTGTTTGTTTGATTGGGGTTTAACATTGTACTTACGGTTATTCCACTCAAACGAGGCGTGCCGGCCCAATGGGTGAAGGAAACAACCCTGACATCAAACGAACACAAGACCTGACAATTACAGGACGTAATACAAAGACTTCACAAACACATCGGCTTCATGTCACCCCCTAGCTCTGAGAGCACCAGGAAGATCCCTCCCACCACCCCTTGAAACACAATCAACACAAAGAACATCAACACAAAGGGGATTTTGACCGTCAGAGAGTTTTTTTTTTCAGCTGTGTGAAGTCAGTTTGATATTCGACATTGGACATTCGAGACATATTCGGAAAACATATTCGCCAGACGTTCACAAGACATTCATATGACATTCAAAAATTACAAAAACACAAAAACAAGACTTTCTCATACATTCGTTT
>JARFOD010020754.1:12881-24538 GCA_031763545.1 Mopalia muscosa
GTATACGTCTATCAATATATGAGCTAACTGTATATGTTCACATGCAAAAAGATCTTTGCGAATATTAGCCCATGACTGAATATGGCTTATGGAAAGGTATGATTGCTTTACCGGCAATATTTCATTGTACCTACTGAGTCTAATAATTGGGTTATGAGTAAAGCAAAAAACTGAACCATATTCTAAACGCCAAAGTCAATTTGTCCATTGTTTTATGGTAAATCACCACTATAGTCGTCTTAAATCTTCTCGGCAGATCCAAATCAGAATAGAAATACCAATATACGTTTCAGCATCACTAAATCAGAATGAATAAAGCACAGGTGACATTCCTGAACGATAATTCAAAGAGTGCTGGCCATATGACTAGTGAGTCACCCATAAAGAGTTCTTTTGACCTAATCCAGGCTGAGGTCCCTTAAATTATTTCTTATAGTACACCGAATTTCAAAATACCAAAAGAGTGACCGCACCAAACACACTCAAAGAAAAAGGAGAAATTCAAATGAGGTATTGTTTTCCAGGATATTGTTTACCTCACAAGCACACTAACATGACAGAAGTGATATTCTCAGGGTCTTGCGGTTTGTTTCGATTGAAATTTGTCACGTTATTTGGACTAACAGCCTCATCAAGGAAGTCACGCATGAGTGAAAGATGACGTCATTTAGAAAAATGAATTGGTCTATTATTCAAAGTACGTAGAAAGTTTACTTTTGATTATCAGAAAGTAAATACCCCCTCCCCGGCCCACACAAACTACAATAGTAATAATAAAATACTAAACTAAAATCAAAAAATAAATAAACAAAAATGATAATATTTAAATGAAGTCAGCAAAGAGAAGGTATATATTGTTTCAGAGATGGAAGGTGTGAAATGGGACAAACGTCTAAGGAAATTACAAGAGAAGAATCCGACTCACTTGAATGCGACGTAACGACATTAGTACTTTGGTTTGTAGACTGGTGGTGACCGCTGTGCTGGAGGAGAACGGTGCATTGGAGGTGGTCGATGCTTCGGGGGAGATCTTTGTCTTGGAGCTGAGTCATACGCTGGAGGCGATCTTTGTGCTGGTGGCGATCTATGCATTGGAAGTGGTTCGTATTGGCTTTCGTAGCCACATTGACACATACCAAACACCAACATCAGGACAAGTAAAGCATATAGTTTCATTTCAGCTGAGTTTGAGTTTTGTTCTTGCCCCAAGTTTTCAACTCTGATGAAGAGATTTCTTCCGGCTGTATCTGTACAAATTAGCTAATTTGAAGACAGTGCGTATTTATAATCGTGCTGTAAAAGCGCAGCGTCATTATTAATTGATATTGCTATTTGGGTTTTGTAATACATTTGGGAAATTTCTTTGACCGCTTATATCTGTCACATTGTTTGATGAAACGCCCTTGGTTAAAGCGATTCATTTCTGTGAGCCGATTACAATCGACCTGGACTAAAATTTACCCCTTTGTGATTCTCGAAAAGTGATACTTTAAAGAAACCTTTTGAACTGACACGTTTTGTGGATTATGAATAGGGTTAACGTACGTATCACGTCTATCTGTAGCGGAGGAAAAGAGAACTACCGCACGTTCTTATTTGTAAAGGTGGTGATTTGCACAAGCTTTCAGGTCAAGACAACAATAAATGACGCAAACGTTAAAAGTGAATAATGTGACACGTACTGATTTATTCACCATATTCTACATAGCTTGATATATATTACAGTGGAAATAGACCCAAAAGGATATAAAAAATAAGTAAATATGTAATTAAATACTTATGACGTTATCAGATTAAAAAAGCGTCATGAACACATTTCAAACACTATTGTTAAAAGAATGTGTAAATTATTCTTCTTACAGCCATATTAATGGTGGATTCTTCGCGCCAATCAGTTTTTACCGCTCTTAAATAAATAAAATTACAAATCAGCCTAACGTCACAATGCATCATACAACAATAAAAAAAAAAAAAACATTCAAATCCCTACAACAACGTGCATATAAGGAATAAGTTAGGGAGTTTATTTAAAACTGAATAATGAAATTTGACAATAAACAATGTGTCGTGAACATATAATGATAGTTAATTAAGCTATACCGAGAAAGTGACAAATTTTAAGAAACAGAAAATTTCTATTTACAAACTTCTTTATAGTGACTATATCTATTCAAATCGGTTAATTGTAGGCTATAAATACACTTTAAGTGATATTTCACATCTCGATTCACACTAATTGTAAATCAGTTTCCATTATTTATTCCTACATTGAGGACTAAAATCCCAATTATGTTTAGCGCATGTAATAGTAAATGAATGTTCATGTAAGGATGTTAAGATGTGGCATGTTCTAATTCACGATTAGCACGAGACTAGTTACGGCTCCAGGCAGCACACAGAACCAATTCCATTCCCTTCACAGCTAAAGCTCGAGTCCTCTAACGTGAATGTACCAATGTTACAGGACGCAGTACATATCCCACCACCATCAGCTATGCAATCTGAGAATAAAGACAGACAAATAGTCACTAAATTATTTATTTGGTGGTTGTCACATTCAACTATTACATACTTCGCTCTTTTCTGACACATTTATCAACACAGACAATACACAACAACAACAACATGTTTTGTTGGTGGTGGAACTTATAATGAAATTAATTTTGTCAATCAGTATTGATTCGTGCAGGTTGACAAAAGAACAATGAGTATAGTGATAAAGCCAACAATTATCAAAATGATTTAAACAGAAAAATAAGAGATTCGTGAAACAAAGAAGCATCTTTTTTTTGTTTTTAGAATTATAATGTAAATATTTTAGTTGTAGTTTACGAAAATTTAGTTCAAAGTCATGACGCGTTCAGGGAACAGTTTTGCAAAGGCTTTGCGACCTGTTACACACGCGGTTGTCAAGGTGATACATAATATATGCAACACTGGGCGTCATAGTAACGACGTTTTGCGCAAATTTGCAAGGGCTTTGTGAATCAAACCCTGGTTACACATCATAAATAACCTTGACATCGTTAGTCATAACATCCTCAGAAGCTTAATTGGGCTCGACCCGCGTCGGATTTTTTAAAGTAAGTAAACAATAAGCTATAGGCCGACACTCGATCCAAAACTTTTTTTGTCACATATAAATCATATGCTCACCTCTCGGTGCAGATGTGGGTGCGGGTGCTGTAGTTGTAGGCGCCGGCAGGGTGGTCGGGCCCGCCGACGAGGAAAGAACCACCGTCGATGCAGTTGTAGCAAGTGTTGTTGTTGTCGTAGAACTGGCCGCAGCTGACACGGGCGTCTCAGGGACAACTGGGCACGGCGTGATTCCCTCCCCAGGGCAAGGAGGAGGCACTGGGGCATCATTGTATTCAATGGCCGGTTCTGCCCACTGTGGTTTCCAATTATACCGTGATCTGTATAGATAATGCTTACTCTCCACAGATACGATAATAACTACTAACCACATATAGATATAACCTCCCATCTTCCAAGGATATTCAGTTTTCAGGGGACTAAGAGGATTCAAAAAGTCATCCACCAGTTTTGTGCGATAGAATATTAATTGATCTCCGCGTGTCTTGGCTTATTACTGAGAAGTTCCGTCAGTGAGGCATTCATCACTTCAGCGGTAAATTCCACACTGTTCTAAATTAAACCCCAAAAGCAGAGAATATTTCTTTATAAATACAAGATCCTGGGCGTGATACAGGGATCTATACACATCCTGAAAGATTTTTGAAAAAAGTCTGTCCATCGTACCGCTTAACACCTTGCCGATCAACTCAATGCAATCGGGAAGAAATTGCATATATAGGCCTTAACTATATAAAAAAAAAATTCACGCATACAGCTGACCACATTTTCATATGAGTTATTCCTAAAACTATGAAATCTTACCAATAGATAATATAATTTTTAATTCAGTCGAGAGGAAGGCTAATTTCGGTATACGGACTGTAAATATTCAAACAAGATCGGCTCCGTGAAATAAAGAGCTTTAACCAAGGGCGTCTTAACGAACAATATTACGAATGTGTTATTGTTATGTAACACATGGTCATACACATTTCTGACATGTTTGAATTCTGTCAAAGTCTTTCTCAACATGATTATTTTGTTTTTCTTGAAACTATGTGATAACTTCGCATTATGCCTATGCCCTTTTTCTCCACAAGCTCAAAATAGATCACATATTAGATAAGAAGGTCCAAGTGTTTTATGAACTTATAGATGGACAAAGTCAAAACTATACACAGTCCACAAAATCTAGCAATGAGCTCTATTTGTTGACACCTTTTATCTCATTTGTTGTATGTTTCCGCTCCATTCCTCTATTAAATATTAAAATCTTAACCGGTTTGTACCAGGCGGAAGTAGATAAGAGCAGTGCGTGATTTTAGACTACATAGTTTTGTTAGGCTACATAAGATAAGTAAATAATACTTGCTTTACGTTTAACTGATTGGATGGAAATCAAGGGCTGCACGCATTGTTATGTCTTGTTTCAAATAAAAAAATTATACAGACAAAAAGAAAGAAATTGCATATCTGAATGACATTACATATTACATCTGCTAAGTCTGATTGTACACCAGGGCAAGGATTCCAAGTCACCACAAAATTAGAATCGTTTTTCCTATTTCATGGTGACCCACCGCCGTGGTTAAGTGGTTAGCGCGGCCTTCTACTGATCCTCCACCGATATACCGCTCACAGGCTCAAGTATTTCTGTCAACCTCAACTATATGAGGAAGTCACACGAGTTTACTCCGCCAATCGCGGAAGTGGGTAATAAGAGGCTTCTTCCAGGTTTTCCACCGTATTTAAGTAAAACAGATGTGAAAATGAAGTTAATTAGTGCTGATTTTCCGTATCCGACCTAATGTCAGAGAAATAACCATGACTACTCCCAAGCAAGCAAACAAACAAAACAAACAAAGTGATTTCAGAATGGCATGAGTTATAGATATTTTGAAGAAAAACTTTAAAACCAATTTAGTAAAAGAAATAGAGAGTAGGTAAATAATAACGTATAAACTGAGGATTCACCACACTCGTACAGCAGTTGTACTTGTACTTGTAAACTTCAAGGCTTACTTTCAACCTGGCAGTTAGAACTTTAAGATGTTGTGTGACCGTATCGGTCTAAAGTAAACCCATGCATTAAAACCATAATTTAGTTTTTATTGTAAAGAAAGGCAATTTTGTTTCAAACAAAAATATATTATGGTTTAAATATGTTCACTTTACAACGACATGGTCACACAAGATCTTAAAGCTCGAATCCGAGTGGAGGCAAAGAATGGCGCTTTTGTTTGCCTCCACGGGGATTCGAAGTCGAGTCTCTGTCTAACAGGGACAGTTCTAATTGAGCTAATAAGGCTTACGACGGAATATCCCGGAATTTTACCCAAGTTAAAGCAGTGAGTTTCTCTCTACAAGAAACACTGACACAAAGGGAGTAAAAAAGTGTCTTATTTTTTTCGAGAAATAACTCACAAATGATTTTATTGTTTAGGTTATTCTGATAATATGTTACTGGTAAATATATATTTATCGCATTTGGATGAAACGCTGATGATAATCAAGATTGCAAATATTTGGTTTGAGTCTGATAGCTATTTATGAAAATATCACACATTGAATTCTGAAAATATGTAGTGATATTTTGAGCGGTTTATTTCTAAAAGAGAAGTGAATATTACACCAAACAAAATGTCAAGCAGAAGAGACCTTGAACTAAAAAATAATATTAGTCTTTTTTATTTTAAAATTACCTTGACCGATATAAACATATATTATTTGTTAGCCAATCCTTCTCTTTCTGAATACAATAAAAATACCCAGGGAAAATTCAATAAAAACGATTCGCTGTTGAAAATGCAACTAATTCGAAGTGTCTACTATACCCGTTTTAGATAAATATATTGTAATGTATGTATGTATGTATGTATGTATGTATGTATGTATGTATGTATGTATGTATGTATGTATGTATGTATGTAAGATCTGGAAATATTTCATGTGTATAAAATGGGGACAAAATGGAGGAGTGCAAAAATTGCACTTTTTCATTAAACCGCACTGATTTAACCCGCATGTGTTGTTCTATTATTGACAAACATGCATGTTGTTACAATACAAAACACATGCCCGATTTAATTTGATTTTACAATTAAACCAGTGGCTTACATCATATAAAGCTGCCATCAAGTACGTGTGCACATTAAAATATATATACATTGAGAGTTTATTTAAAAACCCTTGTTCACGTAACATGTGGAAACGAATGTTATTTCCATACCAACACACTGCAATCAATCCGGAGAAACAAAATACTTTTGTAACAAACTTATTTTCAATTGAAATACTGTGTCGCTGTGCTTTTAGAGGCCATTCATACCGATTTTCTACACCATTACGTACAATCTGTTATTAAAAGGCTGGAATAATTTGTGAAACAACTTATTTATTTGTACGGAGTCTTAATGTGTCGGTTTTGATAAGCTCTTGCTACCAATCTTGTTTTCAGTAGAAAAAAACACTGCATGTATTTGAATAACATATTGCGTCCGTCTAATTCAAATGATAAAACAATATAGCTTTCGGCAGTGAACTGCAAAAAAATGCTCTCGGGTTTTTGTTCTTAAATGGTGTAGACCAAGTTTCCATCATTATAAAGAGAGAAGTAAAAGTATTTCAAGCTTCTATTCATTTCGAAAGAGATTTTTTTATTTCTTCGCTTGGCGTTTATACGTAATTTAAGTTATTTCACTCACGATAGGGTGTACCAGACCAGTGAGTGACAGACATCACTCTCGGTAACATACAAGGAAGTACAATCACAAGATCAATGCAAATATGGTAAATTCCATATAATTTTTTTTTTACTAATAGAGAAGTGAGGCATGAATCAATAATTACCTAAATAAATGCTGTGTCTATTCCATTATTTAATTGTTTGTAGGTGAAATAAACAATGGCTTTCATTTAAAATCAAACGATGCAATCGAACTATGCGCTTAAAAGGGAAGAACGTAGCTAGCCAGGGTTCATGTAATGTTACGGTTTCATAAGTGTTCTGTCAATCAACCCCCTCAATCACCTGTATACTGCCGTTATCATGTTATTCGATAAAGAAAACACATTTTTACAACGGATTTCAGTGTATAACTTTTATTATTTAACAAAAATGTCAGCAATTATGCCATGTTACTGCATTGTCAATAAACAGACGGACAGTTGTGCTGGAGCCTCTCTTTTATCACATGGTTTTGAGTCTTGGAGTTACCCAAGTCTCTGGCTCCGACCGCGATTACGTCTGCCGTTGCGGCCACGGCCACGATTTCTGCGGCCACCTCTCCCTCTAGTCCTCCCTCTACGGTTAGCCCGACTTAAAGCACGGGCATTCTGACGGTTGCTTCGTCCTAGGATAAGACCTCTTCTGGTCCCTGGTTCTAAACAGCATACAGTTCCGGTGTTTCCCTCGCATGAAAATGTAGTGTCTTCCTCAGTAAATGTCCCGATATTACAGGTCTCAGCACATATACCACCAGCATCTGCTATACATCCTGAAACACATGAATCAACCTTTGTTATCTTATCGCCAAACAAATAATATATAAAAAAAAACATGTGATTTAGCCTACAATATACACGGATTTCGTTGCATTGAGAACATGGCAGATAAAGAAACAAGTATTGAAGGGGATATGCATCGGGACTTCAACTATACCTCCCCACCCGGTCAACTGTCGAATCAAATAATTGTGGATGAAAGACGTCGATCGGATCTTACCTACCCGTCCCCACCCTTTTAACTGACGAATCAAGCTTTTTTTATCGCTGCTCCGAATCTTTTCCTTCACAGCCTATACTTTGAGAAAATAAATTCCTTATCCGTAAACAAACTTGTGTTTTCTGCATATTTTCAATTTGGAAATGAGCAGGGGGAAGGACTGGGTGGTGGGGGATGAAGCTCACTCTTGTTGCATCCCAGTGGCGATCGTTTATCTTACAAATTTTTTTTAATAATAGAATAAGACATGGTTACTTCCACTTCTGGAAACTTCCAAATTCCATTCTCTGAATTTAATGATAGTCATGGCACAAATAGCGAATTGCTCGTCTAGATCATAGGTAAAAATATGTCTACTTCCCAATCGCAATAGTTTAATAGCATTATAACAGAAAACATGTTTTGAAGAACGTTTGTTATGAAGCGTTTTTCGTTGGTTTTTTTCATCTTATTTGAGTCTGACAGCGTTGTCATGGCAGTAAACAATGCCAGGGGAGGACACTTCTTATTTCTGATTGACTGGGTGGGGGTTGTCTTCCAGTGTCTGGGAGGATTTTGGAAGGGTCAATTTCGGAACAAAGTGAAAGTCACTTATTTGTTATTTTTTCGGATTTGAATGATGTTATTTTTATATATATATATTGTTTTACATCTCCTGAGGTTTTCGTTTTAATTCAGTCTATCATGACAAGTCACTCCACTTAATAACATACAAAAAACGCACTTAAACATTTAAGAGGCACTTTAAAAGGGAGATGAAAGAAAAGAATATAAAGTATACCAATTCCCTGTATCCCGAAGACAAAATGAACCGTGCTCCCTGACGGGATATGAAATCACATCTAAGTAAGCTAACCGCTCTCAGAACTGCTGAAATTGCCATTGAAATAAATAATTTTTTAAAAATAATTCTCTAAATTAAAGTAAATGTAACTTACTTTGCTGAACAGTGGTTGTCGCTGCTGCAGTAGTCGTGGTCGGAGCCAGCGTCGTCGTTGGTGCTGGTGTTGTAGTTGTTGTGGTGGTAGTTGTGGTAGTTGTTGTGGTAGTTGTGGTGGTCGGAGCTGGAGTTGGAGCTGGTGTAGGACAAGGCGTCGTAACTACGGCCATGCCTGGTTTATACATGGCAGCTGGTGGTGGCGCGGGCTTGTGTTTCCAGCTATATTTCGACTTCGAGAAAAATCGGCGTGCATCTAAGCTGCCAATGGCCGCGGCCAAAATTAAAAATATCATCAACTTCATGGCGAGAAAATGGACACGGATACTTTGAACAGCTAGCACAAGTCTATAAACTAATGATTCCAAATCCTGCTTACGTTTTTATAGCCGGCTTACTAAAGAGACTTAATCTGAGGGGAGGTGTGACTAAAGAAGAAGCCTTTTTGTTTGTAACACAATAACATATACCCAAGTTATCCAGAGATAGACTGTATCATTGTTTTGTGCACGTTTACGGTAAGATTAAATGAGATAGTGACCATCTCATAATAAAACGTTTCCATATATACCAGCAGCCTTTGTTTTCTTTTTAAAGTCAATTTTACATTTAGAAATAAAGGTCATATCCAAAGATACTCCGCCAGTCATTTACAACAAAGCTAAGTAGCTGTTGTCCATAACAATAGCTACAAATCTTTATTCACTATTCCCACAGCTACAACCGGCTCTACAGTTGCATTGACAAAATAGAATACTAACATTTAAAGATGATTTTTAATATCCCTTTGTAACTTGTTTGTGGGTGACATTTAAGTAAAAAATATTTACTTTTATATGATATATTTGTTGACATAATATTATAATGGCATAAAAAAAGCCTACGTATAGAAAATATTTTAAAATATATATTTCCATTCTAATGACCGCTTGAAACGACTTTTCAGTGGATTTGAAGTCAAATTTGCCTACTAATGTTTTGTAAACAATTTAATTTCGCGATATTTGCCATTGTTTATGTATACGCTATAAAGTGGTTCGCTCTAGTAGACACTGTCGTACTCTCTAGGAATTTTTTTTTTCCCCTTTTTCTACACCACACCATCTTAATTATTTAAAATAACTTTCGCTAGTGTTGTGGGTGAAATCAGACCAGTTTGTATTATATAGTAAGACAGGCATAAAGTGACCATGACCATACTCCATTATTTTGGCCTTTTCTATAAATTTTAAGCAATCTTCACATGGCTTTGAGACGGATTCGTGCCAGTTTTTGCATAAGGGTACATAACAAAGGAATGATCCAAGAATATATATACGGTCACTTTATACATTAATGAATGTGTCAGTCCAACGAAGTATGTAAGGTGACTTTATTCCGTTTAGCTGGTACCTCTGTACAGTTAAAACAATGATCAACAATTGATATGAAGCAATTTGGTCAATGTTTCTTAATTATTTGGGAACACAAGCTATAGGCATCGCATAAAAAATGTACTGAACGATTTGGCTCGAACAGTTTATGAAACTATTCTTCAAATGTTGGACGTTTCTTCTGTCAATATTTTTCCCATAAGCGTCATTTAGTACAATTTTCACCTAGATACCGAACCATAAGGATTAAGTGTCAAATATATAACCATCAGTGAGTGACGAATGTGATTGTGTGTTTTCCTACCTTAAAAATAACTAATTGGATTGTAAAGCACTTATTTTGGAAAGCTTAAACAATATATGGGATATGGGATATTTTAAACGGGAAATGGATAAGAAATATCCCTTGTAACGCAAGGGTTCAAGTTAATTCGATAGCGCTTTTATCAGTATACACAATCAAATGATTTATAAGTTTTGTATTAAATTTCGAAAATGAATTTGTTGTTATATTATCAGGAGTATACATATTTGTAAATCACAGAAGAACAACATTGTTTTCCTTTATCAATCAGCAATAGCAAAAGTGGCACGATTTCTTATCCCTTGTCATAATTTTATTTAAAATTTGCCGTGCTGATTATTGTGAGGATTATCTTATTAGTGTACACTAAATCTACAATAGTTGTCATAATGACAATTGTGTTAAACAAAAGAGCGTGATCTACCAACTACAATCTCAGAATGACATTAGATCTGACTACTTTCAACTAAGGAACGTGTATTTACTGTCTTGCTGGGCCCATGTTTGATTTAAAAAAAAAACACACACTTTTTCAAAGTCCATTATTACAGAGAATATAGGGCAGAATATAGGTTGGAACATCATGTATGTATATATATGTAGATTATGTGGAAAGTTGCTTAAAATACAAACACTACCTTAGGCAAAGACCCAAGAATGACTTTAAAACTAATTGAAAATTTAATTAATGACGACAGAAAAACATACCGTTTATTTTTGGTGGCTTAGTTTTTGTACAATACATACACTCTTCAAAACAAGAAATGCAAAAGATAATGTTCGGAGTTGACATATATGTTATTCAAATGAATTAAAATCACAATGTCATAAATGTACATAGATGAAATTCGGCTCAATGACACATTGGTGTATGGAACACCCGTCTGGAAATTTAAGTCCCATCTGCCTACACAACTGTCCACCAGGTGGAGCCAAAGTCAATACCTTGCAGCCAGAACTGCGCGACATCGCCTGGGCATGAAACGATTCAATCGTTGGATGTTCCTCTGTGGAATCCTTCCCCACTCTTCCTGCATCATGTGGAACAGCTGATCAAGGGTCACTGGTTGATTTTGGCGCTGACGCACTCGTCTATAGATTTGGTCCCACAGATGCTCGATAGGGTTCGATACCGGAGATTTGGAGGGCCATGGGAGGACATTGGAGTTGTTGTTGGCGAGGTAGTCCACTGTAGCACGTGCCGTGTGGGGTCGAGCATTATCGTGTTGGAATAGCTCCCTC
>JARFOD010020755.1:0-10989 GCA_031763545.1 Mopalia muscosa
CAAGATGTAGATATTTCCCAATAACCAGTGCTTGGATGAGTTTGAAGTCTCTCAAGATGTAGATATTTCCCAATAACTAGTGCTTGAATTAGTATTGTAGAACCATGCGATTCTATGCAATAAAAACTGTCTTACCATATTGTTTCTCTTCACTTCAAATTTCTCTGAAGTTTTGGGGAACTTTCAATTTCAACAATAATGTGGAATATACAGGTCAAGTTGTTATAAAAGCGCTGCTTATCTATTTTTTTGGAAAGTCTTTTATCTAACTGTGATATAAACATGTTGCCCAATGAAAGGTTGTTCAAACCCCATATGGTCTTTACTAAGCACTGATGGAAGATCAATTTTTCAGGACCTTACTGTTGGAGAACATCACAATTGTACATGTGAAATAACGTCATTGGACACCAATTGATTAAGCCTGTGGCTGTGGCTCAGTGGTAGTGAGTGCGCTTCCTGAACTGAACATGCTTCAATTTACGGTTCACAGGTTCTCGTCCGCCTTTCCACCATCAGGTATATGAGCGAATCACATGTTGTGGCTCCGGCAATCGCGAGGTTGGTTTTTACCAGGTTTCCTCCAGGTTTTCCACCGTAATAAGGCTGTGCACAGTGTGAAGTGGACAATTCGTCATCATATTAGTGAAATACCCGTGAGTACGACACCAATCAAACAAACAAACCAATCAATTAATCAAACTGCCATTATCTGGCATACCAGTTAGATGATATAATTAACAAAGAATTTGATCACAAGTCATACCAGAATTTTGAATAAAATACTGACTAAAAAGAGTTTCCAACGAGTGACTCCAAAGGAATTTGTCCTGATCACCCTGCTTAGTTGAATCACCAGCCGTTATAGGGGTAGAAATAATCAACATATTTTGTCAGACATGTTTCCAATTTTGTCCTGCTAGATGTTTAATTCTGGGAAACTTTACAGGACAATCTCAATTTTTACTGTAGGTGGTTGAAGGCAGCTTCTATAATTGTGATGTCTTTGTTTTGTCCTATGATGTTTTTGTTTGTTGCCAGTAGTGCTGTTTCCTTCACCCGTTGGGCTGGCACACTGTCGTGTTAGTGAAATAACCTTAAGTATGCTGTTAAACCCCAATCAAACTATTACTATATTCAGAAAAATTCTGAAATGTTTTAAAAGTTTAAAATGTATACAGGTAAAATACAAAAACATATATTTACAGTATATAAAAAGAACATGTTGATTGGTAGCCATCTAATAAAATTTGTTACAAATTCTTAGATGATAAAGATTATTCTAGATTTGTAAAGGTGAAAAAAGCAGATTTTCATACAAAAGAAGTGCATGTAGTGTTAAATAAAGGAAAAGGGCAAATTTATTGTTTTTCCTAAAGAGGTCATAATGTTTAGGTTTAGGAATTCAACCCTTCCCAATGTATTTATTCAAGAGTACTATATTTACTGAAGTATTAACCTTTCAGCATTATGTATTGATATTTCTGTACAAATATTCATTATTTTATATTTATAGAAAAATTGTATATATTGTTTGTAAACTATGAATAAACTTACAGTATGGTACCTGCTTTCTTATCTTTACATTGTTTTTGTCAGAAAACTAAAACTTTATCTTGACCCAGGGGTTTAAGTTAAACCATATGTTAACTCAAAGAGTGTTTAGCAGCCATATGTAAGGCAAAGACCCAATCTCATTCAAATCAGATCTCAAAAACTTTCCCGTGTTTTGACTGTTGCTATAGTAACCTCAATCACCCGTGGAAAATCATGTGACCTACGTTCGTGTGAAATCCTATGTGAGAAATTACGTGCGAAATTTAAAAAAAACAAACAATTTTTGTATTATAATTTTTTATTAACCCCACTCCAATATCTATGTCAAACTGAATTGCATTTATCGCATAAAAGTTAAACCCATAATACATGATGTTTAAGATTTTTTTCAGACCGTATTGGCCGTATGTAGAATCTGATGGTCAAGAGAAATTTTACATTTTTTCCAGGGGTGACCTTCCTTAATATAATGACAATCAAAAAACACTAGGAGCGTTTGTGAGATCTGATTTTAATTAGATAGGGCATAGACCAACTTACCATGGATAACAATTTCTTGATTTATTACACACAACGTTTCTATCTCATCCTAGAGATTATTTTCAAGTATAAATTTAACATCAACAAGATATGTATATAGCTATTGAGTAGAGGTGTCAATCAGTGAGTAATATCAATACAATGGTTGATTAAGGTTTAATGTCAAACTTGATGGTATTTCACTTAAATGATGACAGATTTTCCATTCCACACTGTTCCTTGCCTACCTACGGCGAAAAACTGGGAGGAAGCTTTGTGAAGACCACCCCTGCAACTGCTCGAGCCACATCATGTGACTCAGTCATACTCCTGGCTAGATTGTCGAAATCATAATAGTGTGTTATCAGTTTTATTTGCCGACAGAGTCAGTGTACTCTATATCCTCGATATATATATAATCTGCCTGGTTTGTTTGTTTGATTGGGGTTCAACATCGTACTCGAGGGTATTTCACTTATATGACGACGTGCCAGCCCATTGGGTGAAGGAAACCACCCTCGACACCACTGGCAACAAACAAAGACAGGACACAATACCGACACCACAAACAAGCTCCCTCCAACTGCCCGCTAATCTGCCTGGTAGAAGATCAGATTATCATAGGTACATCCCATGGTCTTGATTTAGTTGTGGATTTGATCAGTCATGTTTACTCAGTGGGCCGTACTCAATGTAGTTTCACTCGGGACATCATGCCTGGCTAATAAGTGAAGGAATCAGGATGGGGCAATAATTTGCCCCAAACAGAGAAACGAGAAAGTGCAAGCCGTCTTGACAAATTAGTTAGGAAACAAATCATTGGTTAATTCAGAAGTCTGCTGATTGAAGTCTTCCTAGCATAGTGTTAAACAGAGGGGTGGCTTTGAGACAACCAAGAACCCATTTGAGACGCTCAGTTTCAGACAAATTTATTATAGGTAAGCAGTAAAACGAAACATCGAGTTTATGTAAAAATGGCGATTAGAAAGACCCTCTAAGTACCGTATCAGTATTTTTGGGCACTCTTTTTTTCATATTCAGTCCCATATTCATGGTTATGGGCCGGTGGTCATTTGTGATATTTTATGTAATTCATGTCACTTCTGAATACCCCATACAATGTACATCCCTTATGGTTCTATAAACGTGAAGTTAAAAAGATGCAAATTGTTCCTTCCACTCAACAGCAACACAAAATATGCCTATGAAAGATCGGTATTCAAAACAGAGATATAGATTAAACGAGGCATGATGAAATCCAGTGGAAGAAAACGAGACTGATGTTCTTTCTGATTTTTAACACAGGAAATTCCTCTTGGAGTCTTCACATGTATTTGATACAAAAGATAATTTATACAAGGTTATTAGGAGAAAATGCATGAAATAATATGACATTAAAATTTGATGAGAAATATCACATTATGAGTTTATGTGAAGAAAGGGTGAAATCAACACATGGTATTGATGATAAACCAATTTATTTACAAAATGAAAATGTACAAATACATTTGAGTTCCTCAGTGGCATGCGGAAAAAAAATTCAAAATGAAGGAGATGAGCAATTCTTGTTTGGAAAATAATTTTGTAATTGCTTCATAACAGGAGGCTGACATAGTGAGATACACAGGCCACAAAGGATTGTTCCTTGGATCAATCATAAATCTTTAATTTGACCTTTGGTACAAATATCTACTGCATCTCAAACTATAACATACAAAAACATATTTAAAATTCTCTATGAAAATTAGAGGTTTTGTTTGTAAAAGTCAAAAAATTTTAAAAGACATCACAAACCTTTTTCAACCCTGACATTACTAAAAGGCCCACTTATTACTACAGTTTTTAAAGTTGAGCGGACTGTCTGCAAGGCTCAATATTTTTATATAAAGAGACCCCCATGGATCACCTGAGGCCCCTTACCTCCACAGCCAGAAAATCCCAAGGTTACAACAGCTATTTTCGGCTGATCTATCTTTACCTCACCCACACTTTCTTAGAATAAGAAAGAGGTGCCGTAAAAACAGAATGATTGGGAGGTTATACATGTAATATACACACAGGATCTTAGTCCCATTGGCGAGTCTTGATCACAGTGAATTATGTCAGTGATTTTCTGATAGGCTGCTTGTTTGTACAATTGTCCAATTAAATTTTTGCCACATATTTGCCTCGGATTGCAGCAAGGGAACTTATTTGGAAGAGCCATATTACACACATTTTGACCCTTGCAATAGGAAGATGCCAGACCATGGGCAATATCAATTTCTTATAGGGCCTCCAGCCCTGGCTTAGTGGTAGTGAGTGTGCTTCCTAAACTGAACCTGCTTTGATTTACTGTTCACGGAATTGAGTCTGCCAGTCGACAATTCGGTATAGGAGCGAGTCACATGTTGTGGCTCTGGCAATCGCAGGGGTGGTTTTTATAAGGTTTCCTCTCGGTTATCACTGTATTAAGGCTGTGAACAATGTGAAGTGGACAATCCGTCTTCATATAAGTGAAATACCTTTGAGTACGACGTTAAACCCTAATCAAACAAACCTTCTGTTTTTAGGTCCCCCAGAGAGTTCTTCTTTTCTCCTATTTTACCATTATGACAATATATTGATTCCTTTTGAAACCAGGTGTTATCAAGTGTCATACGCGGAATAAAAAAAGGACCAGGTGTTACCTTTAGAACAGTTTACTTACCGTATTGTGCCTTTGAACCCAACACTATAGTTTGTTGAGTAACAAGCAGGTTCTCTGCGTTTCCACTCTCTCGTTTGCGTCTTCCAGCCCCACTTCTCGCTCCTCCTTGATTAGGAGAACAATCCACCTTACGACATATGGCATTACAACACTTTAATGTGAACTTTATCGAAAATGTGTTTAAACATGTATAGCAAGTTTATTAATCCCAGTACAGCCTTTGGTGTCTATATGTGCATTATTATTTTTTTACATGTTAAAAAAGATTTTTGCTTATGAGAAATAACAATTTATCTTACAGTACAGCCTTCCGTGTCTATACGTGCATCATTTTCTTTACATATTAAGAAAGATTTTTGCTTACGAGAAATAACATTTTATCTTACATCTTTAGGATGGAGTTGGATTAATTGGAACAGAGAGTATAACTCGTGGTATCAATACATTTATAACCAACAAGATCATTTCAATGCCCAATTAAATTATATTGCTAGACACAGGTGACACTGTCAGCTTTATTACTGAAACATCTAACGCCGCTTATAACCAACATCTCATATTCAGAACCGTCTTCCGACCCTTAGGTAAAGGAGTGAGTCACACTGTGTGGCTCCGGGGCTCGTGTGGAGTGTTTTTTACGAGGGTTTCTTCAGGGTTTTCACCGTTATTGAGCCCGGAATAGTGCGAAGTGGATAAGGGAAATACCCTTGAATTATGTTTACATCACCAAGTCGTAAATATTGCAAAATTAGTATATTGGTTTTGCGTAATTTGGTGAAATGCAAGCATATCATTCGTCTTAATACAAGAGAGCTAAATTCCATCATGCTCACAAAACAGAAGTGTGAATAATGTTAAATCATGCAATGGGGTCATTTTGATTTAGAGAATTTGATGAAAAGGAATCCCATCTGTTGTTTTAAGAGACTACTTCTCATTTAATCCCAGGGTTAATTACAGACTATGTTGTTCACAGCATATATATATATACTCTAAATGTATACAATGGTGGCCATTTAGTTTGTCTTGAAGCCAGGAAGCTATCTTCAAAGTTTGACGTTAATCCATGAATTTATTCTATACTTAAGATCGTGTTACAAACACAAACAGGCATGAATATTCTTAAATTATTTAATAACAGACATTTCGATTTTCGGAATTTGGTGAAATGCAATTCCACTTGTTGTCGTAACAGGAGGAAGCTACATACCAAGTTTGAAGTTAATCCGGGAATTAATTCTCTACCTATCATGTTCACATCACATAGTAGCATGGATTTGCTTATTGTATGTATATTGTTTAGCAGAATTTTGTGATTTGCAATACCGTCCGTCATCTTAACAGATATGACAAAGGTTTACAGCGTGCTTCTGTCTGTTTCGACTGTAGTAACACTTAACTTATGCAGTGACAACCAAACGAATAGTGTCATTGTTAAGAAGTTAATGTCAGTGTAGTTTTATCTTCCTGAAAGTGTACACTTATTAGGTGAAAAGGTTATCATTAAAAATCAGGACATAATACAGTTTTAGTCATCACAGTTTGAGTCATTATAATTTTAATCGTTACAGTTTTAGAGATTATAGTTTATGTCATAACACTTTGTCATAATAGTTTCAATCCTTACAGTTTGACTCAGTTTGAGTCATTACAGTTTGAGTCATTACAGTTTGAGTCATTACAGTTTGAGTCATTACAGTTTGAGTCATTGCAGTTTTATTCCTTAGTTTTAGTCGTGCCTTTTTTTATATGTACGTTCTACAACGCATTACTAATTTCCATATGACAATGTCTTCAACAAAGGTTAATATGCGTGTAATTATTGTATTTCATTGGGCAACATGCTACATTATTGACCAAGGGCTATGGTAGACGGCCATGTAAATGGCGGATAGTTTGTATACACATAACGACTGCTTTCGACTTGTGATATAAATAGCTTTACATACTTCCATCTATGACGCAGAACATTAATGCTTCGACAGGCCAATTTCATATTAAACCAGGTAGACTTTATTGGCTTGCAGATAAATGGTAACTAGTGTGATTTTGATGAGGCGCATGTATATAGACACGGGTTTCTAAAATGGAACCAATCAAAATGGAGCTGGTTGTAGAAACGAAGGTTTCCTTATTTATATTGACGCAAGAGTGTGCACTTATCTCCTATGTCAATTAACCTGCATTCCAGAGATAATTCGGAGAGTTGAACTCAAAACGGCCACACCAGTGTTTATACAGGGGTCGATCCGTATCGAATTTCATTTTTTCCGGTTGGTTGATTGGGTTCTACAACATATTTAATGTTCTTGCACTCGAATGAAGAAAAAAGTTTACCAGACAAGACAACCACAAGACCCATAACTAAAAGCACAGGAAAATGTTCGTGTTGACCCGGAGTTCTGAGAAGCTGCATATTGTTGCCCGCAAATTTGTATGACTAGGAACAGAGTTTTTTAACAAAGTTTTTACCAGGATTTATATTTAGATTGCATCACCTTGTACTTTTAGGATCGACGTCAATTTGGTACTAAATTTTCAGCTCCTCCAATACACCAACTTGGCGTTGCGTTCCCAATGGCTGGATTTGAAAAATAACTCAACACTAAATGTATTTTCCAAAGCCAGTCCGACAGAGCCACAACGCACCAAGCTTGCCCCAGTTTTCCTTATATGTCTCGTAAATCTGGTTTATTATACATTATCTGACCGATTTAGCACACCGTTAGTCAGAATCTAACGTTTCTTCACCATCCCACCATCCGTCAAATTTTACTACACTATCAATAATACTTCCGGGCACATTTTATATGCCAACCGAGACTTGAAATCGCCCATTAGCCTTGTTAAAAATACAGAAATAAGGTTAAAGTGTATGTTTCTAACTCGCCATTTCGCGCTCTTCCCCACGTACTGTAGACTTGGAATTTTAGTCAAAGGTTAAGTAACTTCTTGGCATGTTTTACCTAATAAAAGGATACAAAAATTATTCCATAGGGATATTTTATCTGTAATATAGGCCGGTAGGTCTACAAAATTCACGATTTAGCCCTACTTCAAAATCTACTGCATGGCAATTCCACGAACCGAACGCTCAAAGTCAGTCCAAATTTCGATAAGCTACTACATTGTTGGCAGTTACTGGGTTACATTATAGGTCGCAATAAGTTCCTCGCCTTGTCGGACACCAATATTACACTGGGACCTATTTGAAACCATGGAACACATTTAAAGTAGGATTTAATAGTAACTTTTAATGGGGAGTATTTTTTTTATTCCAGAAGGCCGTAGCATGTGCGCTTCCTTATCCTTCTCTAATTTACCACTTCACGGAATGGAGTCCGTCTGTCGACCATCAGGTATATATGAGGGAGTCACACGATGTGGCTCAGGCAATCGCGGGGTGGTTTTTACGAGGTTTCCTCCTGGTTTTCCACCGTAATAAGGAACGGTGAGAAGTGGACAATCTGTCGTCAAAAGTGGAATACCCCTGACTACGACGTTGAACCCCAAACAAACAATTTATTCCATAAAAGACTGGGTTGATCTTTATCAAATACAGAAGATGAAGGGAAGCTTATGAAGGACAGTTATTAAACAAGACTGATGTGAATTCACCTTATGCATTAGGACTAATCCGTCGGCTTAGGCTTACCCATGTCAGAGGTTGGATATCAATACTCCACTAACGCCGGTCAAATATATCGGATTCTTGGTATGTTTCGGCTTTGGGAGCTGTGTCCCTCTCCTGTAAGAGGGGTAGTGAATGTCCGCTACCTATGCTTCTCATTAACCTTCTATTTTTAGTAGAAGGTTGGGAGGTTTAGGTGGCCAGCAATCACCACTGACGAGACTATGAGCGTAGTGGTTACGATTCTCGGGGTTCAACCTTTCTGTAGATAAAAGTGAGTTTAACATTATTTCGGCTTCCTCCAAATTTCCCACCGGGATCCATTCACGTCCTGTCGAATTTGTTCTGTAAGGAAAGTCCTTTTAGCCATATTAGACTTCTGTCGAAGACGAGTTTTGGTAAAGGGGGATAACTCCCATAAACAGATTGGTTTTTATCATTTCAAAGGTCGTAAACTACAGAGTTATCGCCCTTTCCGTCACTCATCTAAGGTAAAAATGGGCAGTATGACCAGGCATAAGACCACCATTAATTTGCCATAAGCCGTAATGTTAATATTTGGCCCCACAGCTCCCCCCCAAACTTTCGTTGAGCGAAAACCCCTGACACATGCTTTAATCGGTCCTTTTGGAGTTTGAGTTAAAATCTTGACAGGCCATGACCGGCAAAATCTTGAGTTACAGACCCTGGACGCGGGTTATAGGAGTTGTCAAGCCGGCTCGGAATGTAAACAACAGCCGAATCAACCCTCCATCAAATGGTGATAAATGCACCAAATGTGACCTATTTAGGCTATAATATTAGTATTTGGAGCCTTGCTCCTTTTTGAAACAATTCTTCGATGACTTCTGTGATCAATAACAGTCAACAACAGTGTTTATTCTGCGTTATCATGCTTGGTAAAAAAAACAGTGACAACAAATCGGGGGAAAATTAATTGGAAAGAGAAAGTATTGGTCTTTTTGATGGTGTACACCGATTGCATGAGCTGCCTTACGCTTTAAAGTTATTCAACCCAGAAGACGATGTAGCTACAAGAAGCAGCAAGTGTACCTTCTTTTGTAGGATGCTACCTTATCATAGATTTTCCCACACAAATTGAATAAAATCTACTTAATACAGGTTGATAACAATTTTAATATTTCAGCAATAAAAACAAGTCATGTAAGTACAAAAACAAACAACATAATATTATCCGACCTGCGGATTCCTTATTTGCTTTACCAATTGCGTTTTAGTGTCTTATATTTAAAAAAAAAATTAACAGATTTTACGGTATTTTTAATACCGTTTAAAGTTCTGTCCAAGCAAGGAAAGAAGAATGTTATAATGGCGGCCTGTCGGTGAATGTCGTTGGTTTGAAAGTCAAATTAATATTGCATGTTCAGGAATATATTTTGTTTCCTCTATTACTATTGATAGCTTGATCGGTATTGCGTACATCGTTTTATATCTGCTCAAATTTGTTTCAAATATTTACCTCACTTTTTAGCTACTTTCACTCTTTAGCTGTTTAGTGGTATGCCTTCTTCGGTAACAGAAAAGCACAATTAATATTAATGATAAGAGTATGAACAATCCCAGAACGGCGAGAACAAAAACAAACAGGGGATTCTGTACACATGGAGTCTCTACTGTATCGTGTATATACCGGGTTTCTTTTCTGCGAATTGCGTCTGAAAACATAAAGTACATACCAATTCAACTTAAAGCAAAGTAAATCTCTTCGAATAATGAAACCCTACCGTATTCATTTAATTTACACCAGATTGCTTGTGCAGTCTAATAGTACATGACTGTATCAAGCTTTTCATTTTTTCTCCATTATTTTTTTTTATACGATGTCATTCATATCACTACTATTAATATCGTAAGAGCATATGCAGTGTAAGGATCTGTATACGAAATGTGACAATCGTATTGACCAGACTGGGAAATCAATATTTTCCTGCGCAGCCTACGTCACACAAAATGTTTAAGACTATAGTCAATAACCAACCACGTGTATGGGTAAAATGACCGTCACATAGTTTAAGGTTACCTACATCTGATATATCCCTTGCAATAAGACACACGGGTATAAGTTCCCCAAATGAAAGAGCATATACAGTGTAACGATCTTTATACGAAATGTGGCAATCGTATTGACCAGACTGAGGAATATATCCATTTCAATAAGAAATTTGCAATTTCCCCTGCCAAATTCCACCAAATATTTTACATCTCTGTTACAGCTACTTTATAAGTAATTAGATAAGACAATAAACATCACGCTAGGAAAAGCACAAATCCGTCAAGAACAGACAATCCTGTTTTACAAATGTATTAGTATTCTTTTTCTTTGGATTTTTTCGTGAGGAAAAATCCTAACTGTCTTTCAAGAAAAACAATAAGATCTCTTTAAAATTATATAAATGGAGACCATCAATTGTCGACGTTTTGAACCACACTGTATGACGTTTTTGGATATATTTGTACATTGTCTTTGCTGTCGTGAAACTTTTTGAACTCAGAAATATCATCATGGTTATTTCTTTCTGTTTGGGGGGGGGGGGGGGGGGGGGTTATTGGTATCTTTTTTGCTTAAAAATAC
>JARFOD010020766.1:0-10988 GCA_031763545.1 Mopalia muscosa
TACAACAATAATTGAAACTAGCACAACCAAAATGTGAAGCTTTCTATAATGTAAAGAAAAACGTATTGTAAAGGTAGCATTGTGACTCTTCAAACCAACTGCCCTTAGCCAGAGGGCCTTTATGTCTGATATGATTAACCTGCAGACATGGTACAGAAACATGTGATAAATATGTAGCAAACAAGATATTCGGCGGGAGTTTTGAATAGATTAAACTGTAAACTGGTATTTCGTAGATATATAAATTAACAGGTCGCGATGTTATATCCATTGGTTGACAAATTAAGAAACAAAAAGAAAAACAAAAGATAAAATGACTGACAATTCACCCATTTCAATTTTAAGAATAACGCAAATAATAAATCACATTTGTGGATAATTTCTCAATAAAAACAGACACAGATTAAGTGATCTGATGTGCGTGCTTCCCGTAGAGAAAGCCTCTGTAGCTATGTCAGTTGGTTAGATAGCTGACCCTGCTATAGCCAAAGACTCAAACCCGAGTTCGAATTCCGGTGCAGGCAATAAAACTTTCTTCTCTTAAATAAAAAAATATTATTTTCTCTCTATTTCTTAGGTTCTGAGCAATCTGCTTTGCCAGAGTTCGGTATATGGTTAGATAGAGTTAGAGAGCCAAAATTTGTTAAGGCACTAAAAACGTTCGTGTTCTGTGTACCTGGATTGGCTGAGAAGCTTGGTGAGTCTCGATTGAATATTTACAACTGGTGGCCTATAAGCTCCCAGCAAGTTTGTTATTATAGCATACACCTGTGAGGACTGATATTCTGTTGAATAATTGGCCACATTGTGGTAATGATAAATCAAGCTGAATAGCTAGCAGGTCCACCACTAAAGACTTTTTAAAAAAATATGTTCTAAATCCCATGCAGTCAAATCGCCTTTTCCTACTTTGTTTAAGAACTTATGTTTTCTTCAGAGGACAAAATATTAAAAGTTATGGTGTTTATCACCATTTTGGTGTGATATACAATGTCGGCCATATTTGTTGTGAGACCTAATGAAATATACAACCACATCTATAGTATTAACAGAAAAAGATCAATTTTAAGTGAATATCTGAATTTGAGTGATGGCCATTTTGGTTTGCGAAATCAAATGAAATGGAATCCCATATGTTTCTTAAATTAAGAACACTATTTTCCAACTCTGAAATATATTACAATTAATCAATGGCTGTGATTTTGTTTTGTGGAATTGAAGAAATGAAATCCAATTATGTCTTAATGGGGGAAAGCTACCGTAAGAGTTTCAATTGACTCCAAAGTATAATGTAGGTGTGAATATTGAAAAATTATGAAATGGGGACCATACTGCTTGCGCAATTTGAGGAAAACAAATACTTTCCTATGTGTTAGTATCAGGATTGTTTGTTTGATTGGGCATTAACGTGGTACTCAAGGGTATTTCACTTATCTGGCGACGGATTGTCCTCTTCACACAGTACACAGCCTTATTACGGTGGAAAACCGAGAGGAAACCTCGAAAAAATCACCCCTGCGATTGTCGAAGCCACAACATATGGCTGGCTGGTAAGTAGTTGAAAGTTAACTTCGAGGTTTCAAGTTAATCTGTGAATTTGATCTCAAAATTATCATGTTCCGAACATGAATATTTTGTATAAATGATGTATTGACGGCCATTTTATTTTACGGAATTGTATTAAACTCAATCCCACCTGTTGTTTTAATAAGATGAGACAAAATTTCAAGTTTCAAGTTAATCCGAGAATTTGTCGCAGAGGTATCGTGTTAACAACATGTACAGATAGGATTATTGTAAAACTATGCTATGGCGGCCATTTTGTTTTACGGAATTTGACGAAAATTCCATCCTATCTATTGTCTTAATAGGATGAGGTTATATTTCAAGTTTCATGTCAATTCCTTGAATTTGTTACAGAGTTAAGGTGTTCATAACATATATACAGTGATGAATATTATAAAATAATGCAGTGGTGGCCATCTTGTTTTACGGAACTTTCAGTTGGATCCATTGTCTTACAGCCAGGAAGCTATATCGTCAAAGTTTAAATTTATTTTGTGAATTTATTCTGTACTTATTGTGTTCAACGGCATGACTATTGCAAAATTAGGTAATAACCGCCATTTTGTTTTACGGAATTTGGTGAAATGTGATCCCATCCACCTTCTTAACCAGAGATAGCTGCATACCCAGTTTGAAGTTAATTCGTGAATTTATCGTTTTCACTACACAAACAGGCATGGATATCCTAAAATTGTTATTACGGATATTATGCTGAAGGGAATTTGGTGAAATGCAAGATCATCCATCACCTTAACACGAGGAAGCTACATACCAACTTTGAAGTTAATTGGTGAATTGGTTTTCAAGCTAGGGTGTTCACAAACATTTGTGACGGGCGGACGTATATAGAGTAAACCTGTGTCCGATTTACTTGAATTGTACTTAGGGTTGGAATTAAAAGTTTTTAAAAACTTTGTATTCAGAAATTGTATACATGTTATTATAAATTTGAATCCAGTCAGGTTATTAACGTCTCTAAAACTGATTCACAGTTGGTGAATAAGAATCATGTTTTATAACAATATCTTTGTTTTCGTCTACAGAATCGGGAATCACTTTAGCTGAAGTGGGCTGTGGAGTTGGCAAGATGGCGACCATGATCGCAGAACGTTACCCCAAATCAACCGTCTGGGCTTTGGACATCGATAGCGAGCTGTTAAAAACCGGAAAACTAAGAGCGGAAGAAAAGGACCTACACAATATGTACTTCCAACAAACCGATATTCAAAACGTACAAGATTCGCTTTTGTCCAAGTTTGATTATATATTTAGCTATGACGTCATTCATGATTTACCCTACCCTAAAGGTGCCCTAGAACAGATTTATAAGATTCTCAAAGTGGGCGGTATTTACAGCATGATTGAACCAACTATGCATTCATCACTAAAAGACAATATTAACGAGCCAAACGCCACTCTCGGCTACATTTTTAGTCTGTATGTATGCGTGCCTCATTCACTTAGCCTTCCTGGTGGTGAGGGATGGGGCAAGTCTATGGGGGAGGAGAGAGGCAAGGAATTCCTTAAGCAAGCCGGCTTTACAGATTTTACCATGCAGAGAAAACATATGAATCACTTTATATGTAGGAAATAACATTGCTTAACTCATATTTATATTACTAGTCGTTAAGCAAACTGCAAGAGTGTACTCCACTTGTAGTGAAGATCATTTTGAAGTCTCGGACATTTATGGCCTGGATCTATCAAACCTAGATCCAGTCCATTTTGTAACCACCAAATAACATCTAGCTTCTCAACCCAGACTGGGGGTTTTGGGATAAACCCGCGTCACCACTGTCTTGCTAGGGAGTCACAAGGGAGGGGAAGGCGGGGAAGGGGCTCTACTTTTAACTGCAGTAAAAAAACAAAAAAACAGATGCAACACAAAATGGAACATTTTTTCATTTAAGAATGATTAAACTTGTTAGCATCTTGTTTCGATAAAACCAAACAGAAAGAAAACGACCAGCAATTTTATTTATTTACAACATTAAAGCGATACTCCTGGTTGAAATGACCCCAATATTCCTGGAAAGGTTACCATTAAATATAGGCTACCTAAATTTTGATAGATCGATCACTCTGGAGTTTTTTGTCTATCCTACCTTGGAGTGTGTTATAAAAATGTAAAATACAACTTTCTTAAAATATTTTAAAAAATAACTTACTTATTAACTGTTTGTAATTAGAATTTCGAGTTATTTTTTTCGCCAACATATAGTTTGAATACCTAACTTTTTATCCAAGGTATAAACAAAAATTTGGTTCAATTTGAGTCTAAGGGATCGAGCAAGACCTTAAGTGTACTGGTCATAGCAGAATATACAGATCTTATATAACCGCCACTAACTGTTAACGATTTCCTACCTAACTCCCACTTTTTGGATTGGAATTCAGCTGCAACGGGAACTATTATCTCTTGTTTCTGAAGTGTTTATTCGGAAAATGGCGATCCCCAAAATGTGTCAACCCTTACTTAATGACTGATGAATAGACGTAACACGTCATGGTACTCTGAATCATTGTTCTGGGCAAAGCCGGAACTTTATTTCGATGTTACTCAGATAAAAAATGAGCTAACACGAAACCGACTTACTGTCGCACCGTCTTTGTTTTGCATGCTCTGATCATTGTTTCTAGTTTCCTCGTCGATGGCGGTTTTCTTCGGCCATTGAGGATAACACGTCGTCACATGAGTGAAATAAAGTACGTCGGTAAACCCCAAACAATCATTCCAAAATAACCAAATGAAGCCCATTATAATTTGTCGTTCTGACGGCATCTGCTAGGGGTAGTTGCTGGGACCAGATCTATGACTTTGTTTGAATGTGTATTTAAGCTTTATTCAATATACATGAGGCTAATAGTATAGCCTTGAACCTTTGACTGAACCGTTCTATTGTGTTAATAATAATTGAGTAATACAAACACAGAGGTATGAACAGATGTGGATATTTTCATACTATGTAGCTATTAAACCGTAAGACGTCATGTATCATAAATATACGTGTGATTAGGGCTTGTTGGCGTAGATGATAAGGCTTTGCTGGTGTAGTTGACTATTGATTGAATAATAGAGAAATGATTTCTCCCCACAGCAAGGGACCGCATCCAACCTTCACTTGTACTCCTATCGTCTTGTGTAGACTTTCAAGCCGAATGCAAAAACGATAGGAATATATTCCACATGCTGTGCAAGTTTAGCCTCTACAGGGCACACTCCAAAGCCAATCCGATTAGAAAATGGCCCACTGAAGCCAGATTACAACAACAACGAAACAAAGCGAAGACAATGACCTACATGTTATACTGCAATAAGTCGAAAACTCACATTTATTTAGCCAAAAGCCAACAATACAAAACCATGTATTTTATTATGAAAAAAGCCAATTAAGTTGAAAAATGAAGAGTGAACATTAGGCGACGGGTTTATTCTTATTCAGTACTTTTGATGTTATTTTCCCGACGAATCAGACGTAGTAATGCTCTCTACAGAATCGGTCGCAATTGTAGGCCTATAAAACAAATGTAGTTTCCCCGATTTATTCTTCGCTAGAAAATAACAGGTGCTTTGCGAAATGCAGAGGGTGAATGTCCTTCTGATCAGATTGTACTTATTGGGCAAATTCATTGCCGCTAAATACAGGCTGTGAGGGAGAATTCTGTAATTGAGGTCGTTGATGTTTTTAATTCACATATTTACAAAAGCGCTCCACTCATTTTTTTATTTTACATAAGTGAATTTTTTTCATATGTAGAATTCTTTTTCACTTTTATAAAATAAACAATTAATTTTACATATGTGAAATTCTTTTTAACCGCTGTAAAATTCTTTTTAACAGCTGTAAAATTCTTTTTAACAATTGTAAAACTCTTTTTAACATGTAAAATAAAGTCAATTATTTTACATATGTGCAAATGAGTTTCCCATATCTGGAAAAGAATTCAACACTTGTAAAAGTGATAAAACGGGTTGTCATAGACATCTGCATAAATATGTAAAGTTGACGGTTTCAGTATATACGGGCTGATGGGGGTGGTACGGGTGACCCTGTTTATTCTGATCGATCGGGCTTAGCTTGTTTTACTTCAAATGAAGTACTGTGCTCTTATACAGGCAATTCGATTTTTTACAAGTACTTCAGAGGTAGTCGTATTCATCATTTCTGCATATTGTTATTGTTTCTGAA
Source organism: Mopalia muscosa (assembly GCA_031763545.1). Classification (NCBI taxonomy): domain Eukaryota; kingdom Metazoa; phylum Mollusca; class Polyplacophora; order Chitonida; family Mopaliidae; genus Mopalia; species Mopalia muscosa. Next base: position 5,757 of record JARFOD010020766.1, read on the forward strand.
TAGGTGTTATTATTGTTCCAAGTCCTTGTAGTAGGAGAGGGGACTTAGAAATGCCACAAGTCCGTCTGTCCGTCCGTCTGTCCCACACAAGGTTACTTGGAAAATAATTGACTGAATTAATCACTCTCTGTATTCACACATTTACTTCAGTTATTTAATAGATCGGATTGCATTCAACGAAATAGTAAAAAAATGTGGCTGTTAATTTTATAATCTTCAGATCTGTGCTTAAAACAAATTAATGGATTTTACTTGGCATTGTATAGATCATAATATAAATTCCACTTCTTACAATGACGAATGTGATTACATTCAACAGACCAAAGTGGCATTGCATATGTTACACTATTCGAGTCTGAATGTGTCGCGAACAACATAATGTAAGTCAAATGTATGTGTTACATTACTTACTATTGCAACGATTGGATGGTATTGCATTCCACAATCAACGCACACTTTTGTACATTTGACAATTGTCACATGTTTATGACCTCCATTTGAGTAATTTAATAACGAATGCAATCATAGTCAGGTGTGTATGTTGTAGCTCGAAAACAAGTTACAATTTGGGTCAAACCACCAGTTAATCACATGTTCCGAAACAATTGAAAGATTAGCGCCATGCGTGGGTTATTAGAAGAAAGAAAGAATTGTAAACAACATATCCTTCAGTAGAAGCCTTTAGCGGCGGATCTATGGGAAGCCGTTTGACTTTTTATGCCCTTTTTAATAATATTATAAATTAAATTAATTGATTGATTTGAAGATATCATAAATGGATTTTTTTTTTACATGGGCACACTATTTAATGATATGTGGAAAAGAATCGATTTAATGATATCATAGACACAATTTTGGATATGTTCTAAGGTGGCTGCTATGTGGTGAAACAACGTATGCTCCCTTCTGCAACATCCTCATAACCTCTGTCATTTAAAACATTTGTTTATGTGACATATCACGACATATCCGTATTGGCCTTAAACTAATAAATAAAACCAACATATTACATATCTGGACATTTAGATGTGTAACATGTTGATGTGACTTATAAGGCTATATTTGTATGTACTTAGATTTGACCGCCACTAAGACCACGAAATGTAATAAATGTAATTGTAATAAATATAATTCTGTCAAGAGGAGTTCTTATTTGGAGAGCATTTATTAACAAAACATTTAACCTGTCCGCAATATTAGAGCATATCCTAAATTAATTTTATAATATCGTAAATTCTTTTAATGATATCATCAATAGAAATAATGATATGTGCCGTCATAAATTGCTTGAAATTGCTACAAACAATGATTGACAAGTTTTGTGAAATAATTTTTTTTTTTTTGATAACTAAGCCTGAATTGCTGATAAATCTGTTTTTTGTGTAATAAAATATTTACATTGAATCATTTATCTCGGATTAAAAGATGTGCCAACATAGAATGGGGTTTTTATATATCGGCGATACCAGCTTAAATGGTATCCGATAAATGAAAACTAAATCACCATGTTTGCTTTGGGAAGTACTTCGACTGCAACAATGTGGACACGTGCACCTGGTGTGCAGCCATCAGCCTGTGACCTGATCTCCAGCAGGCTTATTTATTTAATCATTTGGTTATTGATCTCCAAGTATTCACATTATTCTTTCATATTATATTAGCTGTCGTTTTAGATACATTGCGAAACAACTGTTGATACTTGATACCTATCCACCTGCACTCGTACAGTTAAACCAATCTGAACATAATTGCTCGGACATTCAGTATGGATCGGAAGGAATTCTCGCGGTTCCTTTCAGATAAATTCACTAGTGGGTGCACTGCATTAGGATTGGCTTTGGGAGCTGAACTCGGGTTGTTTACACTAATGTCCGATTTAGGCGGACAGTTTACTTCACAAGAGTTGGCAGACGCTGGAGGATTCAAGGAGCGGTGAGCAGTGCTAGTGTTTAAGTGTTTACTTGTTAGACAGGCAGTTTTGTATCATATCTATATGGCAGCATAGCAGGACAACGTTTTGAAAACGTTTTTGTCAGATTATCTCCTAATTAGAAGATAAGTCATAATTAAAATATAATATGATTTAAAAAGAGGATAGTAATTCCTGATTAGGGAATAACGTCTAACTTTGGAGATAATTTAGGTTTGATTTTTATTCTCTACCTAATACATATACCCGAGGGCGACAGTCTGTCTCGATTCGAGGTAGGCTTATTGGGACTACGCATTAACCACTAATCGCGGGAGCGGTTCGTCTCCTGATTGGAATTTATTTTATCCAAATTGGGACTTATCGCCATCTTGTTGGGACAAATAGTTTCCCAACTAAAACTTTATATTGCCCTTTTGGGATTTTTCGCTTTCCAGTGGGACAATTCCCTTTGTTTTCTGAGAAGGATTTTTATCGTCTTTTGATAAGGATCTATGGTCGCCCGGCTGTCACTATCTCACTATGAAGACTTATTATCTCGGATTATTTTATTATTTAGAGAAAAAAATATGATTTAATTTTAATTAGGAGATAAGTACATGTATCCTAAAGATGGCTGTCGTCAGACGATCTCTTGCTATAAGTCGACGACTGAGTTTCACTGATGCGCGGTATAGGCTTAATCATCTCAAACACAACATGTATATTTTTTTTAAAATACTATTATTGCCTTATTTTCGTGAAAACTGAATTGCAATTAATGCAAATATGAATGCAGCTTCAAGACCGCCATTAAGTGGCCCTTTATTCCCGAGAACATTAAAGTATCCACCTCTCAATCTGATACAACCGTGGTTCGCTTCTCGAAGAGACTATTTATAGCGCTGTTTAGGTAAACGCTAATATCTCCGTTAATAATTCGTTTTATACTGTCAAATTAGACGCACGTGATAATTGGGTGCATGATGATCTTATAAATTAATACATACGTCAATTAAGTACGACCGCGGTTCGCTATTCGATGTGACCAGTCAATATTTGTAACATTGTTCAGGGAAACCCTAATATCTCCTGGAATGCCGGGGCAACAGCGAACCTACAGTTATGCCCAACAGTGTATGTGAAAAATTGTACGGTTGCGGGTATGTCAGTTTCCTTTTTCTGTTATGAGGATAAATCTTGAATACCATTGAGTACATGTTTGATCGTGTATTTACATATTACGATTGTTCTTAGTATTGTCATATGATTTTCTAAGATTGGACATATACAAATAATTTACATATCTACAGAGAACTGAACAGAGAAAGACACCGATTTTGAAATAAAGTCTTATCTGGCAGAATTACTAAATTTTTGTTTTTACTTGGAAAGAAGAAATTTACTACCAGCTTTAAATTTTTCTTGCTGATATAAATTTATTTGCACTAATTTTTAAAACATTTAAATTAACAATTTCAACTTTTTTGGCACAAATTTTCATGACTTTTACCATTAAAACCGTTACCAAAATCCCTTGCAGAAGATCTTATCAGTCATAGCACCTCTTGACTTTGATCTCTCTTGTATTTGTATTAAAAATTATGATGGATTTTCGAACACAATACGCCACTATTTACCACATCATTACTGAAAGGCAGTCGTTTTCTAAAGCAAATTGCAAAGCGAGCTGATAAAAGGTAAGCTACAGTCATCGTGGATAGACAGCATAACAACAGTTGAGTAATCGTGAGCATTATAAAAAAAACTTAGATAATCCTTTTTGACTGGAAAACCACATGAATTTACACCGAAACAATCCTGTCTTAAGGGGATCAAAAAATCATTACCACAAATCAATGTGATAATCTACTGGACCGATGGGACTCCAAAAACAGTCATTTTGATTTCGTTCTAAAATTCACAAAGCATAGGCCATCAACTTTCTTTGCCTCCAGGTACACCTATACTATCAGATTGTCGCTCTGGATATTGTCATTATTAACACCTGCAATCCATTGTCAATTTAACACAGTTTTTTTTTCTCAAAACGCAGAGTATTTTAGCGAAATTATTTTTTTTAATGAAAATTCGTTTAATCAACATCCCAGTGCTAGTGTGACTATATTTAGAAATATTTACGGCTAACGTCAATATTCCTCCGAAGTCCTACAGACTTTCAAAAATTGTTTTTAAAGAACCGATTAAGCTGAGTGCGTTCCATAGAGACAGATTCGCCGCCTTTGATTGGATGAAAATTCGTGGTTAAAATGTCATTAGCCTTTGTGTGTGCTGTCTGGCACTACTAGCCAGACCCCAGTTAAAATCTTGGTGGAGACAAGCGAATTGGTTTTCTCTACAACAAGAATAAAATGTTAATGTTTGTTTAAAAAACTTCATCACTTTTGTTTATATCTATCCCTTGTTTAACTTTGATTGTGATAAGTGATATTCAATCAATTGCTCGAGTGTATAACCCTCCAAAGATATATAATGTTTTCTCGAAATGAGCAAATGATAAGGAAAACATGTGCAATCTTTTTCGTAAACCTGACAGTTTTCCATTACAACTATACGTGTGTATATCAAAGTTTTCCTCCAAACTTCTTTATGTTTCGCCTGATTAAACACTGGTCTTGTCACCACTGGATTGATTGGTTCATACAACATGATAGTGACAGTGACTTTCCGTAAAGTAATAGATGTAGCTACAACAAAATTCTAGTACAGTTATCAAAAACCCTCTTCTTATTACTTGTGTATGTTTACAGTTTAGACATAAATCAGTTATACAACATTAGGAGAACAAATTAGAATGTGTATTAAATCGCTAATACAAATCTTGAAGATGAAAAGTTTCTGTATGCAACGGACAATCAAGATAGCTGTATGTAATAAACAATAGTAAAAAGTTTTTTAACGTTCCTGTTAATGTGTTTTAACATTGCAGATACCAGTATAAATCTCCAACCTTCCAAAAATCTGTTGATAATTTGAAATATTTATTTGTGGGGGCTGCTTTGATAATAAGTTATTAACATGTAACAAGTTTTTAGTCAGATTTTAATTTTCGATCAAACCTGTTACCTGTCGAGTATATTCATGGAACCAAATGGAAACAGATCTGAAATTTGGTTTGAATTGTAGACATTTGTATGGCCATATGGTATTATGAATTCAGTTGAAAAGCAAACAATATATTTCAATTCAGCTATTATTATAGTGCCACTTTTAGATAGCACCCAGTATGACAAATTTGTCATACTGTTTATGAGGTCCCCTAAGGGAGATAAATCCTTTGGGTTGTTGTTTTTACTATTTCC
>JARFOD010020777.1:0-10988 GCA_031763545.1 Mopalia muscosa
CGTGAAGATGGAGACTGGTGATGTGGAGAGTAATGGGTGTGTAGGATTACCATCGTTCAGCACAGAGGACATGATTACATTTCAGATAGAAGACCCTGTTATTGGCAGACTTTTGTATTATCGTTTGAGGGGAAAAGAACCAAACAAGGCAGAAAGAGGCAATGAGAGTAAACCTGTACAAAAACTGCTCAAGCAATGGGATCGGATTGTAGACAGAAAGGGGATACTACACCGTAATGCTTCAAATAATGACAGTAAGCCCAGTTTCTGTATACTGTTACCTGTTTGTCTTCAGAACAAAGTCCTACAATGTCTATATGACTCTGATGGTCACCAGGCTTGCGAACGCACAGAAGCATTATTACGAGAAAAGTGTTGGTTTCCAGAAATTTCTCACCACGTGGAAAGACATATTGCCAGTTGTGGGAGGTGTGTCAGAGCCAAGGGTCCTTATCGACCTGTTCGTACTTCATTAGGCAAGCTTATGTCCTCCCGACCTTTAGAGGTTTTATTTGTGCATTACACAATGTTAGATAAGGAAAGTAATGGGATGGAAAATGTCTTGGTCATAACTGATTGGTTCTCTAAATTTACAGTAGCGGTAGCTACACCTGATCAGAAAGCATCTACTGTAGCAAGGGTTTTGGTCAAGGAATGGTTTAGCCATTATGGGGTTCCAGAACGTATTCATAGTGATCAAGGTAGGAATTTTGAGGCTGCTATTATTGCTGATCTGTGTAAGTTGTATGGCATACAAACAAGTCGCACTACTCCTTATCACCCGGAAGGCAACGGTCAAGTGGAGCGGTACAACAGGACTCTCCTTTGCACCCTTCCAGAAGAAAAGAAAAGACGCTGGCCTGAGTACTTGATGGAACTTTGTTTTGCTTATAATACCACCACTCATAGTAGTATCGGTTATTCACCATTTTATTTACTTTTTGGAAGGAATGCTTCTTTACCTATTGATCATTCCTAGGACTTAGACAGGAAGAGAACTCTAATTCTACTGGAGATCATTATGGAGATTGGGTAACTCTCCATCAGACTCGTCTATGGCAAGCTCGCTAGCATGTACAGCGTCAAGCTGAATGCCACGGCAGAGGCACGGAAAGTTCGCCATGACCGTAAGGTCACTGACCTGCCACTACAAGTCGGTACACATATATATGTAAGCCAGCACCCTCAAGGACGCAATAAAATCCAAGACAAATTTGGGGCTGCAGTATCACTGTTGAAATGGCAGATGGTTCAGGTGGAATACGTCGAGTTAGTCGCAGGGAGATTTCGCCAATCGAACTTCCTCGTATTGTAGCAGAACCGTCCAAGTCATCTCGGACTATGATTGATAGTTCAGATCAAGTTCACACTCCTATGGACCGTTGCGAACTTCCTCGTCACATATTAATCCCTGGTCTCAGTCCTGAGCAAAGTAAAAAGGCCCCAATCGTTCTAATGACAGAAACCTACCAAGGCCTAATATTGTTAACGATACTGCTGGGGTAAGGAGATCTAACAGATCTAACTTGGGGATTCACTCGAATCCTTACCATTTACCAGCATCGGTGTCCCATACATGATTTTGGAGGAAATTGTATCTTCCAGACACAGTTGTATTTTTCATGTTCAATATTATTTGTCTCATATAAAGTATATGTTTTCGCACAATTGTGAGCTTTGCATACAATTGTGTTTTCCGAACACAATTTTATTTTTCATATCAACTGTATTTTTTTAAACAATTGTATTTTTCATGTTCAATATTATTTGTCTCATACAATGTATATGTTTTCGCACAATTGTGAGCTTCGCATACAATTGTATTTTCCGAACACAATTTTATTTTTTTTAAATAATTATATTTTTCATGGACAAAAGTAATTGTCACATACAATTGTATTGGTACATCCAATGTATATGTTTTCGCACAATTGTAATCTTAGCATACAATTGTATTTTCTGAAAACAATTGTAATCGTCGCATACAACAGTAGTGGTCGCACACAATTGTATTAGCAAGTGTATGTTATTTGCGGTGTACGCACGCTTTAATTTTTCAAAGCAGTTGTAATTTTTCTTCGCATACAACTGTACTATCATGAGAGCATGATACATTTTTAGAAGAGGTGAATGTGACACGTGCTTAGTTTGTATGACAAACATTACGTCAGTAGAAGTTATGTCTAATGGGTTGTTTCCCTTGAATGTAATGTTTCTGAGCTGAGGCATACTCTTTTAAGTTCGGAGGTAATTTCCGTGCAGCCCAGTCAAGCGATGGTGTGGTGAACGCTGCGTTTTTCGAGGAAGAAGGTGGAATGGCATTACCTTAATTTGAGACCCTCATGGATGTTGAGGGTCTTTCCTTGTACGGTATTCCCTGACATGGTTTGCCCTAATCACTCAATAAAGAATGTAACATCCTCAGTGGTCTCTATCCTAATATAGGAAAGCATAATATCTTCACAGCGTACGTGGAAGTGTGTTATAGAATAAGTCAGCAACTGCGAGATCTAGAATGAACTGTTTGAATTCAATTCAGATTGAATATTAACCAAGAACCGATGTCATTAATTGCGATTCGCTAGTGACAGATAGATCAACACATAAGACCAGATATAAATTCAGGAATATATATATATTTCAAGCTCTTGCTGGACCCCTTTGCGATTTTCAGAACCCGTTACAAATATACAAATAAGTGGTATTTCAGCCATCCTTTTACGTTTTGCCGTTGGGAGCAAGCACACGCTTCTTCTAATTTACACAAAACCATGTTATGTGACGTCATGAACTTGGTTGACAGAACATTAATCGACCTGTTTTAACAATGCAAGGCATAAGAATTTTAATATTTTACATGTAACTAAAAATGTTATGCTACTCACGGGTATGTTTCCAGGAGTTCACATCTTTTGCTGATCGTCTCGAGCAGCGTTTATGATCGGGGTAATCTTGCAGGGGTGCTATGTTTTCCTGTTGTTGCCCTAGCAGATCGTCTCAAAGTCGTTGAAGGTTTCTGTTCGTATTCTATCAGGATTTTAATATCCTCCGATTCAGACTCTCGGCAATCAGAATGTTCATTTCCAGATTCTGGAACAGGTGTAGATTGCCTCTTGGGATCCTGTTTTGGGGCAATCAGCTTTTGGCACACTGCGATCTCCGATCGGTTTACAGTTTTAGAGGGACCACTGCAATCTGCTGGTTCCTTAGCATGTTATCACCATTCCGGTCGAACACATGATGCCCCTTTAATCCAAAATCAGCTTGAACTTTGTGTCTACTTCGGAAGCGATTTCTCTGATAAACACGTTCACCTATTTGTACAAATATATCATCCGATGTCTTGTCGTACTGTTTCTTGCGTGTATAACACTGTAGCCTCAAATGTTTCCTAGCTTGCTGGTAAGCGCAACGTAGGCGTTGTTGATGCTGAGCTACCCAAATGGTCCCCGTGGATATCGGCCAAACATCCGATAGAAAGATGAGTAGCCTATGGAGGAGTAATGCGTCGAATGGTATGTTTGCATCAATTTTGGCAACAGATTTGGCCATTAGTTCTTTTTATTCGGAGGCAGAGTTTTCAGAAAGTTGCGGTGATTCCTATTCAATCACTCGCATTGTCGTCTTCCGGAGAATAGGATGTGGTATGGGCTTTGTCATGTCGTGCATACCACACAGTTCTTTGGTGATAGTCGTTTTAAAATTTCGTACCTGGTCGCAATGAAGAATGTACTTGAGGGACTCCATATTTCAGACACCCCTATCTGCCTTGGCTATACCGACTGCTGTCTGATCCTTGGCTGGGACGGCTACCGTGAATTTGTGAAGCATATTGCACAGGATAAAAATTCGTGAAATACTTCTGCTGGTAACCCAGGATTGGTGCAAAGAGGAGACACGGTTTTAACCGAAGAAAAGAAGCTTGGCCTTCCTTGTCCCCTTACTAAGTTCCTTGGACTTCTGTTGAGTTGAAATATTTGCAATAATAACTAGCGAAACCAAGAAATGTTTGCAATCCTTACACAGTACTTGGTCCCGGCCAGGTCGTTTTAAATTCCATTTGCAGGGATCACATGCCCAAGATAGTGGACAGTGGAATTAAACAGCTCGCTTTTACCTGGGTCTATTACCAGCCCATGCTGTAATAATTTGTTTAGAACTATCTATGGTGACTCCAAGAGCTCTTCGAATGAAGTTGAGTAAATGATTATATCATCCAGGTACACTATGCTTTTCTGTCCAATTTCTTTTATGTGTTTTCCTGGGACTTTACTCATTAATTATCTTACAAGTTCATCCAAAATGTCTTCTAAAGGACGAGGTAAAAAATCCAATCACAAAAATCGTGATCGAGCTCGTTTATCTTCGCCTGAATGTTCACATATGATTTCTAAACCAGACACACCTGTACATGCTGTTCTTGCAGGTCAACCTGTGAGGCTCTTAACGCTACCCCACTCTCTCTAGATCAGACTGAATCTATATTTATCGCTATAAACAAAGCTGTCCATCAGATCTCTGAAAACTTTACAGCCAGTCTGAGTTTGTTTAATTCAGAAATTATCTCCAATATTGTTATCTTGAGGGAGGATGTAGCAATGTAGCATCAGAAATTCTAAGTAAAATAAAGCTTGAGAGTACTAAATGTATAATAAGTGGGGAGCTCAATATCGGCCTGCTAAAGACAAATAGTCATGGTCCCAGTAAACTTTTTTATGAGCTCATGCAATCCCATTATTTATTTCCTAAAGTCACTAAACCAATCTGATTAAATTCAACTTCGGCCAGTTTAATTGACCACATATATACAAATTTTCACGAAAATGATATACTCTCCGGAGTAATTATCTCAGACATTTCTGATCATTTCCCGGTCTTTCACATAACTGACTTAGATCAGCCCATAATTAATAAAATAACACACTCATAAACGTCTTATTAACTCCAGAACTAAAGAACTTTTTGTAAACAAAATAAAAGACATTCACTGGGAAGAGATACACAATAATAATTGTGTGCATTCATCTTTTAATACTTTTAATGAATTATTTCTTTCGAATTACGATGAATGCTTCCCAATTATTCAATCAACACTTTAGAATAAAGTTTCTATTAAAAAAACATGGGTTAACCCAACCCTCTTGAACTCAATCCACCAAAAGAACAACCTTTATAGACTTAATTAATAAAAATATCCATACCGCACAACTATTTAAACGACACAGAAACAAACTAAATCACATTTTAAAACATGCCAGGTGTAACTATTTCGATCAAAAAATTTACGAGATATAACAATAACATAAAGGAAACCTGGAAGACAATTAATGAGTTGACTGGGAGATTGAAAACATCTACTCGGCCAAGCTCCATATTAATTGATAGCATAGAAACATCTGATCCAGTTAAGATAGCTAACCAATTTAATAAATATTTCTCTTTTATTCCCGTTACTTTAGCAGATAACTTGCCTCCAAGCAATAAAACTTTTCAGAAGTTCTTGACTGAAAACTATCCAACTGAATTTAAATTGTTGGAGTGTTCACCAGCTGAAATTAAAGACGTGTGTTTCTCATTAAAAAATGCTTCTGCCGGAATTACTACTTAAACTTGTTATACCCTTTCAGAAATTTTCAATATATCTTTTCGAGTTGGAGTAGTTCCAAATGGCTTAAAGACAGCTAAAATAACACCTATATATAAAAATGGCGATAAAAACGAAATTTCTAATTATCCGCCAATTTCAGTACTACCAGCTATAAGTAAAGTTCTCGAAAGACTCGTCTCGAAAAGATTGCTTACTTCCTTAGAAGATCAAGTTGTATTCGAATCTAATCAGTATGGCTTCCGATCCGGCCACTCTACCACGCTGGCTATTCTTAATCTTTACCAAAATTTAATTGCTTCCAAGGATTCCAATTTATATAGCCTGTCAGTTTTCTTAGATCTGTCCAAGGTATTGGACACCGTCGATCACGGCATATTACTTGAAAAACTAAACTAGGGATAAAAGAGGTATAAATAAAGTGGTTTGAGAGTTACCTATCCAACAGTCATCAACATGTTTTTAAAAATATTTTATCTACGTCACTTCCGGTGCAAAGTGGTGTGCCTACCGCTCCGTTCTTAGGCCACTGCTATTTTTATTATATATAAATGATTTATCGTCGGTTTCCTCAATCTTAAATTTTATATTATTTGCAGATGATACTTGTATTTATTTGTCTAATTCCGACCCACTTAATTTAATTAATGCTATGAATCAAGAATTACAGAAATTACATGATTGGTTTTCAGTGAACAAACTAACTTTATATCTGGAGAAAACAAAGTTAATGATATTTTATCCAGCGAAAAATTGTAATAAAATCAACTCGTATTTATCGCGCGAAGGAAAAAATATCGAGCAGGTAGAAACTTCGAATGAAACCCATATAAGTAATCTTCATTCAAAACTTGAACCAGAAATGTAAGGAAGATAAACATTATTTCTTTATACTATTCATTGTCTTATTCTTATATATAACTTACAGTAATTTATTATGGGGAAACACGTATCCAACGCAACTCAAACCAATTGTTTTGTTACAAATATGTATAGCTCGTATATTAGTTCTTGGCAGAAAATACACGGTAACCTCTCCAATATTTAAAGCAAATAACGTCTTGCCTTTCATTTTTATAAATGATTTCCTAATGTTAAGTTTCATACATAGCTATTTTTATAAGTCTGGTTTACGCTAGACTATAACAGTGAGTGTACAGTGTAAGGAATATAAATCATGTGATACAAGATAAAACAAATAGAGTTTGTTCCCTTGATCCATATCTTCAGCAGCCCTGGGTAGCCTACATTAATAGACTTAAACACCTAGACGTATTAAGCCCGAAGTCAAGCAACATTTTACACAATCACCTGGGTGCTATAAATCCGAAGTCAAAGGGGTCACATACGTTTATAACTTTGGTCACTGAGGATTTCCTGGATGCTACTTTTATTTTAGTGTTCAGTGGCAATAAATTCCATAGATTCGTGCCAAAAGCACTAACCATATTCTTACGAAATGTTGTCCTTGGCAAAGAAATATGTAGTTAACAATTAGTTGAACGAGTCGTTCTTGATACTTTCTGTTGACACAGGTAGTGGAAAAGATTGTTCAAACATTTGTATACTAAAACACATTAACAATACATTACACGGTATTTAAAAGGCAGCCATTTCAATTTTAAAAACATTTCAGAAGAGGGTGTCAACATATCACAGTCCAGAATCAGACGCACAGCTCGCTTTTGCAGCCACTCAGTTCGTTTGGAGTTAGACCTGGTAGTATTCCGCCATATGATAATGCAATAATCAACGTGGGGCAACATGTAACAGTTTAAAAATGGTACCCTAGCATCGTTAGGTAGAAAAGGTTTAATATTTTAAAGCAGAAATGGTTTGGATGAGATTTAATTACAGATAGTGTCTATATGACCTGACCAGTCTAAGTTGTCAACGAGTTTCACACCAGGTTTTTTTTGGTTACTGACACATTTTAATCCATTATCACAGAAATTAATTCAGAGAGTGTCAGTAAATAAATGAACACTGTATTGTGGTAACGAGCATATATGTGGTTTTATCTGTTGCACCACTGAGAAATATTGGAGGCGGACGAATTGAATTTTTCATTCAAATTAGTTATAGTTGTATCTGTACACAAAAAAGTATAGCCATCGGCAAATAAAGTACTTTTGCCGTGCTAACGGGAAGGTCGTTTCACGCATAGTAGAAATAAAAGCGGGCCTAATGTAGAGCCCTGTGGAACGCCTCTGCTCACGCGTATGTTTTCTGAAAATTGACCTTTGAACGTTACGATTGATTGACGTTTTGAACGATATGAATAAGTTGTCACATTGATAAAGTTCTAGGTTCTTTATTAGAGTTTGGTGATGAACACGGTTGATGAAGATCAACGAAAATAGTCCTTATCAGATTACCTTCATCAATGGATTAACTCCAAGAATCTAGGGGACTGGTCAATGCAGATTGACATGAATGAGATTTTCGAAAGCCAGACTGGTTACAATGAAGAAGTGAGTTATTTTCTAGGAAAAGAGACAACTCTATCATAAGCGCTGGTAGGACTTTAGCAACCTTTCATCAATCGGGATTATTAGCTATATGAGGAGCACACATTTGGGGTGCAACCCTACTGTTTATCTCAGGTATAATTTCAACTGACTATTTGCATGTAGCCTAGGTTGATTGGATCTTTAATAACAATGTTTTCCTCGGATGGATTCATCAAATGCACTGGAATCAGCCCATCTGTAATTCTGACTAATGCCTTTGCTCCTGTAAGTCAGTATTTGCCAAAAATCATTTTATTAAATTCAGATATCCTGTCGACCCAACATGATCCTAATTAGTTTGAACTTTTGCCATAAAAACAGTTTGGGATTTAGCAGGAATTTCAACATGAATTAGAGTTATATAACCCATTTTAAATTCACTCATATTTTAAGAAGAAGGTTGTCAAGCTGTTCAATTCTTTTCATAAGCGAGTATATACGTTTCTCATCAGAGCATTACATGATGTAACGTTGTAACAGGCAACATACGACTTTATCTGCATCTATATGAGAGGTCTATAAGCCCAACAAAAACAATTGTTGTTTGTTACTTTTAGTTTTACTATGCAATTATTTGTGTAGTAATCCATATTTCATGATAATATATGTTTGCTGTTGTTGTTTGGGAGGAAACGTTCTGTTGTCCTGGTGCTCTGAGGACAAAGGACCAACATGAAGTCGATCTTTTTGTGATGACGTTGTATTCCATCCTGCCACTGTCCTGGATTTGTCTCGTCTTGTCTATTTTTGTTATCAGTAGCGTTGATGTGGATTTACGTCATCCATTGGGCTGGCATATTAGGACGTCATATTTGTTACACTCGACGTTGAATCTATGTACACAAATATCGTTATCAATGGAGGACTTCGTTCTGTAAAAAAAAAAGTTTCGATCGGTATCCCGACCCCCGTCGACAACTACTGCGATATTGAAACAGTTGGAACTCAGGTTGATATGTAATCACTTCGAGTGCAATGGCCAAATTTAACAGCGAATTAAGGGTTGTGCTATTGGTAAAAAGTTTAGTCCCAAATGTTTCCATTTGTAAGGCAGAATGGAAACATGAAGCCCTTAGAAACTTATAATCCTACAGATTCCCACCAACTGCTTCGTGCTCAATCCTTTCATTTTCCATCTCTTCCAGGGAATTGTTAAATCAAAACAATTAATGTTTCACAGAAGTTCTAGCACTCAAGCTTTGTGTCAAACTACGTCCTCAGTCCACACACCAGCTATAAAACCAGTCTTTCGTCCTGTCTTCTTTTTCTTAGATGCAGACCGAGCGGAGGAGCACACTACGTGCGGATGTCATATTGGTGAATCTCTGCGCAAAGTTTTGCATCAGTTGAGTGAACAGAACGAACCTGAGAGGCAACTTACTCCATATCGTTTTTTACTTAAAACCTATGGACATCCCTCCAGCAGATATAGGTGTTCAAAAATTAATACTGTTTGACCTTTTTCTAAATATTATAATTGTATGGTACACAAAACGGACAACACTGTCACATGAATAACATTTGTGTAATATCGGAGATCTAATATTTATATGCATCTCTGATATCATTTTGCAAAATAAACTAATTGTGCTATTTACTTTGAAATAAAGCTGTTTTTCTGTTCTTTTATTCCATCTTCATGTGGTATTGTGTTTGGATTAAAAGTAATTATTCTTCATTTTTCATTCAAGATTGTGATGGAGCCATTTGGCCAGGCATACTTTCATGGAGAGGAGAGAATCAGCCAGAGATTTCTAGAAACACCCCCAAAACCAGATCTAACATTCAACCATATCCAAAAATCACTTGAAAAGGACTACAACGGTAATTATTTATACATTTTCTCATTCTTTAGTGGCAGCTTCTCGGAGGTTGGTCTTTTCAGAATTTTAAGACTGACAAAAAAGTAATACCAACATTTTATTGGCTAAACAGATTTTACAAATTGGTTTTAAAAACAAATAAATGATTTCAAGATACAGTAAGTGTCTTTATTTAAAACAAAAAAATTGAGAAAGTTCTTTAGTTTGATGTTCTTTAATGAAGACCCCTATGATGATACCCAAGAAACGAAACCAGATAAATCGTTACGTTTTTTTTTTCTCTGGCATTGGGCTTGTGCACTTAGAGATGAGGGACATAAAGAAAAATAGTATGTTTAAGATGTGTTACCCTTTCTCTTGTGATTGTCTTATCTTGTCCTTGTTTCTTTCCAATGGCCTTGTGGGGGATTTTGTTCACGTGTTAGGCTGGCACTACGACAATAGCGTGAAAAGGCCAAAAAAAAACACCCAAATGATCCTCCGTATCTTTTTTTGCCAATGACGTCATATGGGAGCTCGGTTGCTGTTGTTCTAGGCGATTTAAGAAGAGAAGCTAACTTTCGTGAACACAGATGGATGCGAATTGTGCTAATTATGTTAAGTACTCGGATGTAACCACGATGGAAACATTCATACAGATGTATTAACGCTTCAGTGAGGCGATGATTGTCATTTATAAATATGTGACGGTGTCAATTAAATGTGTGAAAATAGGCGAATGTTTTACAACAAAACGTGTACTGTGAATACTCTGACCTGTCTATTTATCAATGTAAATAAAGAGTTCGTGAACAGATATACTAGTGGGGCAGTTAAGTGAAACCATTCTGCATTTTGTGATAGAAGCATGGAATGTGGTACACTGCTATAATATGGCATTAGCTATTTTTTTTAGCAGTTGGGCCATCGCCAATTGTTACCATGACAACCATGGCGGCCATTTTGAAAAATGGCCGCCATCCGCCAAATACAAATCATTTTTATGCCATATTTCAGACCCCAGATAAGCCAGAGGTACAAATGAGGTGTCTATTTCAACTGATTTCA
>JARFOD010020788.1:0-10987 GCA_031763545.1 Mopalia muscosa
CGCTCGCCCTTACAGGGCTCGACTCCCGCTGCGCGGTCGATCTTTGTCCCCCCCCTGCATTATTTTCTGCGGACGCCCATGCTATTTGCCTGTCCGTTAGCACCACAATGACGAGTTTGGAATAGTGCTCCGCCAAACTTTTTTTTTATGGAATGGGATATGTGAAAAAGCCGTATATCCATAAGAATAAAATTAAGAGAAGCAATCAAAGATAAGTTGACAATGTTGTTTTTGGAAGTTTATTAATACATCCAAATTAACGTTTTGATGAACAAGATGTTGCTGGAATAACACGAACTATTTTCACAAGTGCGAAGCGTGTATAAGAAACTTTATCCAGTCATTCTGATCCAGAAATGAAACGATTCGTGATACAGGCACTGCCTTCCTGATCATCCCTAGGTTTTTTGACCGACTTAAAGTAAATGTCGATAAATAATAAACAGTCATATTTTTATGTATTAATAATGTTGCGTTTTTAATGTGATGTTTTGCCCGATATATCTCAAATGATCAAATGAGATTTGCCCATAAAAAATAACTTAGTTTCTCAAATCCCAACGTCTATATATGGTCACATTGAAAATACACTATTGTTGCTGGTTAATATATACAATCAGATCAGAGAAAAGAAAAAAATTAAAAATAACAGTTCTACATATCAACGTGTGTGCCTGAAAATTTGCCCGAAAAATATCTTGATTTTCCCGAGTTTTGCCTGAAAAAAAAAGGGAATGGTGCCTATGCCAATGATAACATTCCAGTCAAATTGCGGCTTAACAGAATTACTGTTAAAAATACATAATTGTCGCTGGTTTATATACAATCAGATCTAGCAGCTATTGCGAATTTGGGAACTATCTTTGTTTATGCTGTTGGCATGGTAACCTGAAAACAAATTCACAGATTATATCAACACTTGAACTGTGACTGGCAATCAAATAATAACTTGTCAATATTATGACCAACTGACTAAATACCTCATATTCGTTTCGTTACTATCATATCATTGCTTTTCGCCAAATGATATAAACCATACTGAGCTCTAAAGCCTTTATTCTCAGACGAAGAAATCGTTCTTAAAGCTAAGCAGGTCTCACTGTCTGTCCAATTCAGTGGAAACCCAATTTAGAACAGTTGTCTGAACAAAACCTAACTCTCCCAAATCTCACAGATGTGATGTTCTGTATTTTTGTCCGTCGTCATATAAGTGAAATACCCTTGAGTATGAGGTTTAACACCAATCAAACAAAAACAAACAAACAAATCTCGCAGAAGTTTTTCCTTTTTGTGAACTAACAATTCAGGTCAGTTTAAAGTTCTCTGACAAAGTTTCACAGCTGAAAGAAGTGATCCTTAAGTGGCAGTTTCCCATTAAAAAAGACAAAGAACAGGCTCGTTCAGTGCATCCACAGAAAATGGCCGTTATTGCTTATATTCAATAATTATACCTGGTTTTCTTGTGAACATGATTAGTAGAGAAATTATTCACGACTCAACTTCAAACTGGGACTATAGCTTCTTGTCCTCAAATAACAGATTGAACTAAATTTCGCTTAATTCTGTAAAATAAAATGGCTGTCATTCCTTGATATTAAAATATTCGCATGTATGTGTTGTGATCATGATAACTTAAGAACAAATTCACCGATTAACTTGAAAGTTGGTATGCAATTTTCTGCCTTAAAGGCAACATATGGGATTGAATTTCAGTAAGTTCCGTAAACAAAATGGCTGCCATTGCAGGATTTTAAAATATTCACTTTGTGTTATGAATATGATAGTTTGAGAACACGGATTAACTTACAACTATCTCTCAATTAGGCACATTTTACAATACATCATGTCCTTGGAATAATGTTACAATATCCATGTCTGCAAATATTGTGAACATGGTAACTATCGAACAAATTCACAGATAAAATTGGAAATTTAGATGTCTCAGTTTCTATACAAACATTTTTAAATGTGTTCATTGGAAATTTAAATGTCCCAGTTTGTATACAAACATTTCTAAATGTGTTCATTGGAAATTTAAATGCCCCAGTTTGTATACAAACATTTCTAAATGTGTTCATTGGAAATTTAAATGTCTCAGTTTTTATAAAAACATTTTTAGATGTGTTCCTTGGAAATTTATATGTCCCAGTTTGTATACAAACATTTGTAAATGTGTTCATTGGAAATTAAAATGTCTCACTTTCTATACAAACATTTCTAAATGTGTTCTTGGGAAATTTAAATGTCCCAGTTTGTATACAAACATTTCTAAATGTGTTCATTGGAAATTTAAATGTCTCAGTTTCTATACAAACATTTCTAAATGTGTTAATTGGAAATTTAAATGTCCCAGTTTGTATACAAACATTTCTAAATGTGTTCATTTGAAATTTAAATGTTTCAGTTCTGTACAAACATTTCTAAATGTATTCATTGGAAGTTTAAATGCCCTAGTTTGTATACAAACATTTCTAAATGTGTTCAATGGAAGTTGAAATGTCTCAGTTTCTATACAAACATTTCTAAATCTGTTCATGACATCGAATGTTAAATGTCTCAGTTTCTATAAAAACATTTTTAAATGTGTTCATTGGAAATTTATATGTCCCAGTTTCTATACAAGCATTTCTTAATGTGTTCATTGGAAATTAAAATATCTCAGTTTCTATACAAACATTTTTAAATGTGTTCATTGGAAATTTAAATGTCTCAGTTCTCTACAAACATTTATAAATGTATTCATTGGAAGTTTAAATGCCCCAGTTTGTATACAAACATTTATAAATGTGTTCATTGGAAATTTAAATATCACAGTTTCTATAGAAACATTTCTAAATGTGTTCTTGGGAAATTTAAATGTCCCAGTTTGTATACAAACATTTGTAAATGTGTTCATTGGAAATTAAGATGTTTTAGTTTCTATACAAACATTTACAAATGTGTTCATTGGAAGTTTAAATGCCCCAGTTTGTATACAAACATTTCTAAATGTGTTCATTGGAAAATTAAATGTCTCAGTTTCTATACAAACATTTCTAAATGTGTTCATCGGAAATTTAAATGCCCCAGTTTGTATACAAACATTTGTAAATGTGTTCATTGGAAATTAAAATGTCTTAGTTTGTATACAAACATTTACAAATGTGTTCATTGGAAATTTAAATGTCCCAGTTCCTATACAAACATTTCTAAATGTGTTCATTGGAAATAAAAATGTCCTAGTTTCTATACAAACATTTCTAAATGTGTTCATTGGAAATTCAAATGTCCCAGTTTGTAAACAAACATTTCTAAATGTGTTCATTTGAAATTTAAATGTCTCAGTTCTCTACAAACATTTCTAAATGTATTCCTTGGAAGTTTGAATGCCCTAGTTTGTATACAAACATTTATAAATGTGTTTATTGAAAATTGAAATGTCTCAGTTTCAATACAAACATTTCTAAATCCATTCATCGGAAATTTAAATGTCTCAGTTTCTATACAAACATTGCTAAAAGTGTTCGTTAGAAATTTAAATGTCTCAGTTTCTATACAAACATTTCTAAATGTGTTCATCGGAAATTTAAATGTTCTAGTTTCTATACAAACATTTCTAAAGGTGTTCATTTTATTTACTTCAGAGGCAAATACAGGGAAATGGTTTGTGTGATCTATACTCAAACAATGCAAAGGTCTTTGGTGAGATGTAGTCCGATTTGTTTGAAACGATTGCAAACAAAGATTACGTCAATCTATGAATATACGTCTGATTATACTAAGGGAATCTCTATTTCTTTTTTTAAGGTGTACCTACACTTTTGACCGTTATTTCTGAGATCCAAGATGGCTTATTGTGGCAGGAATCCGCTTACACTCAATGCTCCGTCAGATTTGCTGCCAATTTTAAGGCAGGTCCCTGTTGGTGTTGGAAAAAATTCGAGAGACCGAGCTAAAATAGTGATGAAAGATGTGATTGATAAAGTTGTCGCTGGTCTGAAAGGAAAGTATGGACTTGTGGTTAGACCAGAGTATTCCGGAAGCTCCTTTGAAGGGACTAAAACAGAAAAAGCGAATGAATTTGATATGCTGATTATACTCGATGGAAGGGGGCTGAACAGAGAGCCCTACAATCCAGAGTTCTTTTATTTGCGTCCAAGAGAAGCCAGCTGTCCTAAATATAAGGCCTATTTGTCTAAAGATGGATATATCGACCCCAAAAAGATGAATTCCTCATTGTTTGGTTGGGTTAATCAAATTATCAACAGTCTGTTTCCAGTTGACTCCCAGTATATCGTGAAGATGCGAAGTACCGGCCCAGCAGTCACTCTATCGATTAAGGCAAATCCCAGGTGTCCATACCATGTGCAAGATTTTGGTACTATAGATGTAGATCTCGTAGCTACATTTGAAGTTGCAAGTGAACAATTCGTTGCTAAACCATACCAGCCTCGGGACAACGTTTGGCGGAAATCATTCTCACTGTTGGAGAAGGAAATGCTAAATTGCATAGACAGAGACGGGGGATGCAGACGTCAGTGTTTACGGCTTTTGAAGTTTATTCGTCTCCGTGATCCCACTTTCAAATGTCTTGCCTCTTACCACTACAAAGTTCTGCTGCTAAACGAGTCTAAAAAATTTCGAAACTGTGAAGATTGGGCGGCTAATAAATTAGCAGAAAGATTCTGGGGGTTGTTGTCAAGCTTGTTGGGTTGCGCTGAAAATGGAAAACTCCCACATTGTATCGACAGCAGAATCAACATATTTGAAAGAATCGACCCGGTTGTTTTAAGTAATATACAAGGTAGAGTGAAAAGAATCCTGAACAAAGGATCTATTGAACTTAAGAATATTTTTGACAAGGGACCGATTCCATAGAGAAACTATTAAAGAGCAGTTAGTTGGTAATTAAAATGTCATTAAACAGCACTATTACCACTTTAAAATAAGCGTAGACAAAACAAATGTGGTGTAGATTAGCGAAGCCAAAAGCCCTGACCATAAATATGTTAAACAAAAAGGTGGGCAAGAGTGGAAACAAACTGATTTTAAGACTGCAAGGCTTGTATTTGTTTTACTCTCAGCCAATATCATTGAACGAAATCGCAAAGAAACACTACATTACATATGTAACTTTTTACTTTATTGAGGTTTATAGAAATATTACAGAGCTGTAGTTATTAAGTCAAACTGAAACCATCCCTTTCTATCCCTTGTTAATCTCAACAATGAACTATTCGTTTTGTTAACTTAAATTGTGGTGTCTGTGTTCATATTGTACTTTGATATATGTAACGCTTGAATCACTCGTTCATTGTCGTAGTCTTTGTTTTAACCGATGCTAGACGTTTCCCTGTGTACGAGGAGAACGACTCTCATGTCTACAAAATACAGTCACATATTTCTCCAGTTCCCGAGTTGTTTAGTCCTTACTAGTGTTTTAATAGTTTGAGTCCTTGCTAAAAAGCTTGGCATTCATGACAGTGTCCTCCTGTAGTGGAGAACTCAGAGCAATCACCGATTTGTCTATCTTAATGGGTGTCAGTCTTTTTATCTTTCTATCAATCCAACCATTCTAGGATTTATGTGTAGTGTCATTTAGCATTATATTTTTGGTGTACTGTGTGTATTTTTGATATTTTTTTGTGTCATTTCGAAATTGATTAACACTATTTTCGATATTATTTTGAATAAAACTTTCTTAGTTTGAACAAATTTCAGTTCAGTAAATTTTGCAGGTTAAAAGCAGATCGGGAATAGAACCCACGAACCTCAGAGTTGTCACCGAAATGACCGAATCGCCAGCAGTAAATTCCGTCCACATAACCGACTCGGGCCACCCAGTCTTCTTCAAAATAGAGGATTTGTCAGCCGCAGTCTAGATAGTGGACATTCACTCCCCCTCTGATAGGAGAGTGACGCAGCTCCCAAAGCTGAAACCAAATGATAATTCTGAGGATTGTGGGTTCGATTCACAGACTGGTTTCAACATGCAACATTTTCTGAACTGGAATCTGTTCAAACCAAGAAAGTGTTATTCCAAAGCATACTGAAAATACTGTTTCTCTGCTTATATATACCCGGTTTCGAATAACACGAACAAGATTTTGTTAAGTTTATCTATAATATAAAATGCTTCTTTCTTATTATAAAATCAATTAAGGCTTTCTTAGGATCTAAGTTATGGAATGTCTATTTTGTTTTCTGTGTTTGGGCATACTATAATGAGCGATTGCATTATAAGTTTGCTTGGATAACCAAGAAATACTGGATATCTCAATGTTTTTTTAATTAAATACGTAAACGGCACATTAAACAAAATTTCACTAATTTCGATTCAAAAGTGAGTTCAGAAAAATGCTTAGCATGGCATTTTATTTTTAACTATTCACATTATGTTTTTAGATCATAACTTCTGTGTAACAGTCCAGTGTATTGTATCAATATTCCTGTAATCATATCAATTGCTGTCAAGATTTGTGGTTTATTGATGAACAATACAAAAAAACATCAAGTTCAAGGACCTATAAATTTTTGTTAAAGAAAAATTATTGCGCATTTAATTCTTTTTATATCACTGAATTGTCGTACAAGTAAATACGCGTAAATGGGTATGGTCAATTGTTTGTTTTCGAATCTTCTTGTTGAATATAAGAAATATTTGTAGGTCATAGCCAATTTGTTTATTATGTATATGTTCGGTGATTTTACATTTCTTAACAAAGAATCTAGAGCTTAAATATGTAGACAGCTTATATAATAAATATAATGAAATCTAGTTTGACTTTGTTTGTTTGAACACATCCTGCATGGCAAAGAAACAGAAGCGAGAGATAATCAAAATCATCCTATTTGACCTATAACAATTCATAGCTGTGACGCAGAGTATTCAATTTCATCAACAAATTTCACATCGACTCAAAGGCTTTTTGGTCAGCGCCTACTTTGATGCATGCAAACTGTCGGTTATACTTAAGCCAGTCCTATTGATGGTACAAGACCATATGTTCAGCGCCCATTTTTGAAGCTTCAGTTTTTCAGCACTAATGTGGCTGAAAAGCGATTCAGACCTACTGACGCACCGCTATAATGTTAACAATTTTGTATTACCTGCAAGGGGCCTAGCAGGACTCCAACGCTAAAGAAACACATTTCATTTAGCGTATGGTTGCTGTGCTAAATAAAAAAACAATTCATTTAGCGTCAATTTTAGCCATTTCAAATTTCAATGCCAAAGTTATATGAAAAACTTCATTGCACTGATTTCTCGCAAATAATTTTATTTATATTATCCATGATAAGTCTGGCATTGGTGGCAACTCTTATTATAAAAATGTTATCTAGGGAGCAATCTTGTCCACTCTGTAATACTTTCTGGTTTCCATGGCTATACATAATGATACATAATAATAGTACATGTATACCATGCAGAGGACGTGAACACGTTTAAAACCATACAAGTTAAGACAGGGTTTTCAAATATCGGAAACACATTCGTCTGGCATATTCCTTTATAAAATGGGGCCCATTCCAATCAAATTTCCATGGAAACATAATAATACATAATAATAATAATAGCAATAGTATACCAGACGACGTCAAAACGGTTAAAACCATACCACTTAATATAGGATTTTTAAATTTTGGATACACATTTGTCTGACACTAAACTACATTCCTATTTCAAAAAGGGTAATTCCAATCAAATTTCTGGTTTCCGTGGCATCATAATGGTAATAAAGTATTACAACCCAAGTGAATACAGTAAAAACCATACCACTTACTACAGGTTTTTCAAAATTTTGGTCATAAACTCAACAACATTCCTATTTTAATGGCGTCATTACAATCAAATTTTGGTTGGATAACAACAAGATTTAGTGGCTGTTTTAACTTGTTTCTCCTTAACTCCAACATTGATATGGTACTTCCGATGAGATGAAGTGAGTCACACTCAATCACGTGTTTTAAGACGAGGCTGGCCTAGGCTGCTCGCTCTTTATTAATAAAAATACCATTATTGTGTTTGTTGGTCTGATTGATGGGAGTAACGCCATACTCCATTATTGTGGAGAAAAAATAAGCTAGAAATTACATGCAGTTGCATGACTTGTAGCTGCCCGAAATGTAAAGAAATCCAGGAATGTAACAAGTATTACATTGTGGACAGCACTGCTGCCCAGTTAATATCTTATAATCAGATGTACCACAAATGCCAGATTTATCATGAAACCCTTGATAATATAAAAGCCCATGCATGTTAATATAAAGAAAAGCATTTGCGAGAAATCGGTGCAATAATGTTTTTTGCATAACTTAGGCATTGAAATTTGAAATGGCTGAAATTAACGCTTCATGAAAATTTCATTTAGCGCCGCAACCATACGTTAAATTCATTTAGCGTCAACAGTCGACGCGATATGAAATAATTTTCATTTCGCGTTGGACTCTTCCTGGTGTCGATTTTTCATTTATAGTTGCAACAAAGCCCGCTTGGTTAAAAATTATAGACTTGCGTTTACTTAACTTCGACCAGGGCTGGAGTCTGGTAACATCGTAACTTTTTAAGTAAAATGGCCCGGTTATCGATCAGTTGCTTTTCTGATAGGTGAAAATTAAAAAATAAAAAAAATATTAAAAAAATTAAATGAACCAAAAGCTATCCATTTATTTACAAATAAATTACTTTGGGGTTTTATTTGTGGGAATTGGAACATATTCAGTCCGTATATATTTGTGTAATATTATTTAAATTAACCTATGAGAAAAAGCAACTGTATATCTTAAAAGCTGGATGGTACTTGAGGGTTACAAAATTCAACAAAAACTAACCATCAGAAAAAATACATTGTTAAATTTATTAGTTTGTTTAATAGGTTTTTTTCTGTCGTATTATGGGCTAAAATGCCACTAATAGCACTGCCAGCATGTGTGACTGTTTTGAAGGAAAAACCCGCAGTTGCCGGGCAATCTGAGCATATGCGTTTTATGCCCGGTTCTCTAGATCTAGTTGGCGTTAGACCACTATAATTATTGACATCCGTTTTGTCTGTTTCGAATATAGTTCTTAATGAAATTTTAGAGTGTTGTCTTGTTTTATTTCCTCTGCCACGGTCCTCGAAACTTGTTTTTGGTAATATTGTAATTTGGAATATTAGGTATTGCTGTGAAGTTATTGGGTGGAGGTTTCTGGTCAGTGTAATATTATAGTCATTCGGAGTTCAAGTACTTCATCGATAATTGTGGAAACGGTCCCACCAATTTGGACTTCTGGAAAACCATTAAACCTTTCATTGCAAATAAAAGCAACTGTCATCGAAATATTTACCCTAGAAGACAATGGTTCGATCTTCCAGTGCTGAGGAAGTCGCTGATACTTTTAACTCATGTATGTGAAGTTAGTCTGCAGCTGGCAATACATTTTGATCTCCATCGTACGTCGATGGATTACTGGCTTAATTTCCAATAGCTTACTGAATAGCAGTCTGAATTATATCTTCTATAATTCAAATGATAGAGGCTTAACATTTGACACACGAAGTATTACTGGCAAGCCCTTCTTTATGGATAAATACATTTTGATATCCGCCGCAAGGCGGTGGAATACTGGCGTCATTTCCAATAGCTATTAAAACTGAATAGCATTCTGAATCATATCTTCGATAATTTTAACAGATAGAGTTTTAACATTTGACACATAAAGTAGTAGCGGCAAGCCCTACTTTACTGATTAATACATTTTGTTCTCCGCTGTACGGCGGTGTAATACTGGCGTAATTTCCAATAGCTTACTAAATAGCAGTTTTGTTCATATCTTTGGCAGTTTAAATGATATATACAGGCTTAAGATTTGACACACGTAGTAGTACTGACAAGCTCTACTTTACGGATTAATACATTTTGTTCTCCTCCGTACGGCGGTGGAATACTGGCGTAATTTCCTATAGCTAACTGAAAAGCAGTCTGGTTCACATCTTCGTCAATTTAAATGATATAGGTTTAATATTTGACACACATAGTAGTAATGACAAGCCCTACTTTACGGATTAATACAATTTGTTCTCCTCGTACGGCGGTGGGATACTGGCGTCATTTCCAATAGCTAACTGAATAGCATTCTGATTCATATCGTCCATAATTAAACAGGAGTCTTTACATTTGACACACAAAGTAGTAACGGAAAGCCCTTCTTTACGGCTTAATACATTTTGTTTTTGGCTGTATAGCTAACTGAATAGCAGTCTGGTTCATATCTTCGGCAATTTAAACAATAGAGGCTTTATATTTGACACACAAAGTAGTAGGGGCAAGCCCTACTTCACGGATTAATACATTTTGATGTCCGCCGTACGGCGAAGGAATACTGGCATAATTTGCAATAGCTAACTGAATATCAGTCTGGTTCGCATCTTCGTCAATATAAATGATATAGGCTTTACATTTGACACACATAGTAGTAATGACATTGTATATATGTTAAGATTTCCACGTGCGCATATGCGTGGTGAACACGATGAACACGTGGTTTAGCGGGAATACATGTGTAACAGTCACTAATGTAATCAAAATAATTGATTTCGCCAAGAAACAAGCACGCCTTCAAAACAATACAGCTAATAACAAACTCCTCTAAAACAAGGGCGTAGACACGTTTTGAAAACTGGGGGGCTACTATCCCAGGACTTTAAGCGAGGGTCCAGGGTCCTAGATGGCCACAGGCGCGTTCTGAGCGATATCCAGTGAAGAAATTAGCAACTTCGTTCCTGATTTATGAGTTGAATTTCTACTTATTGTTGACTTTTTTTAAAGATGAATTTCAAACGTTCATGTTTGCAAAAAGCCGTCACACATAAAAAATTATAGTTATACGATTATACGAGGCCTATGACTTTTTTCGCTGTCTTCATATAGGCCCATATAGCGTTAAAAGAAGTCAAAATAAAAGAAAAGAAACAAAATAAAACTGATGTATGAAGGAAGATTTGCGTTTTCATTTCATTTACAACAT
>JARFOD010020799.1:0-10987 GCA_031763545.1 Mopalia muscosa
GTATTAAAAAAAAATAAATAAATAAATAAATAATTTTATTTTAAATATTTTTTCAAAAGCCAAAAAAAAACTTTAGCTTTGGAGCTATTGCGTAGGGTCCATCCAGTTGAAGGAAACAAGACACTATTTTTAGGCCTTTAGTGTCATTGAGTCTAATCAAATATGATAAGCCCCTTATCCCTTCAGAAAAATTTTCTCAGGGAACATATCAGGCCATATCATTGACCAGCTAATTTATTTATTTATTCTATAGAAAACTATTTTGACAATGATACAATAGCAGTACTATAATAGTAGTCAATTTGAGTGGCTGAGACAGTTTTCTCCAAAATTGTACCAGAAAATAACAGATGACTGGGTATATTTTTCTTGACGACTATTTTTCTCTTGAATGAGGAGCAAGAGTGTTCAGCATGTAAGCTAATTGGATTATCCGGGAAGTCATAACAAACTGTGACGACAAACCCATTCATAATTCAATCTGTCTCCTCTGTCTGGAAACCAGGGAGAAAATGAATAGTTTTTGTTGTCAGAATTGACAACAAAATTGTGTAACATTTTCCACACCGGAGAAGTAATCCATTTTTATTTGCCATTGGAGAAATGAATAAGATAATTGTTGAGAAATTGGTTATGAAGTAAGAACTCAGCTTTTATATTGAAATGTAGGTACCAGTAATACATATGCATGTAGTAATAACATATTGGCAATGAAATTGTAAGCTCATCAAGTCTCAGTGTTCATTTTATATAAAACTAATAATCTCACTGTACAAATGGGAAATCTTTATTCCTGGACCAAAAAAATAAGATGTCCTATATATTTTTATTGCAGAGAAAGAAAATATTGTTTGTTTCCAACAGGACTCAATTCGGGTCTCTATTAAACAAGATTAATAAATTCTAAAGCAAAAAGTTGATATATTGTTTGTTCAAGTCCATAAGAATTAGTCTTGTATCTAATTTGTTTGAATAGATGAACAACGGCTTGATGATATAAGGTAATCTTATCAGATCATATTGACAGTTTCTTTTGCACGGTCTTTTGAAGGAGATCATATAGACTAGCCCTTCTTTTAAAGTTTAAAACTAGTTAAAGATATTAAAAGATATTAAAGATTGAAAATGACTGAATTACGAAGATAATACTTCAAACTATCTGTAACATAAATCCTGTATTTTTCTGATGCTTAGAATGTGTTTTATTCACTTACAAACTTACAACTTTTCATACAAAATATTTGAGCTGTGACGTAGGCAGGGGAAACTCCATTCAGAACAATCTGTGCCGAATCCGTGGCGGATAATGCCGACTCTATACCGGATATACACGAACAATTGTTGAATAATTAGAAAAACAAAAAATGTTGGTCAGGTTTCAATAGATACCAGTCACTTGGCGAATTCCCCTGGTGACGTCACTCGAAAAATCACAGCTAACTCTTAATGAAAGTCAGATGTTCGAATTCCAATTTCTCCACATGTATAACGAATTTTTTAATGAAACAAGTTGCAAATCGTTCAGTGAATATTGGACTATTTTTATACGTTTTCTAGGTATAAACCATTTGGGAAGACCTTTAATAGGCTAATTCCATTTTTCGTTCTTACCTAATCTTATGATCTATTGAGACTTCTTTGCATCACCAAAAAACGGGTTGAATACCAAGGTAATTGTATAGAACAGTTCCAACGTTTGTTTGTTTGTTTGTTTGATTGGTGTTTAACGTCGGATTCAAAGGTATTTCACTTATATGACAACGGATTCTCCACTTCCCACTGTACACAGCCTTATTTCGGTGGAAAACAGGAAGGAAACCTCGTAAAAACCACCCCACAATTGCTGGAGCGACAACATGTGACTCGCTCATATACCTGATGGTCCAGTTCCAAAGAGTAGACAGCATTTTACAACTCGCCGTTTTGGGTGTTGGGTTTGACAACCATGCCAATACACAAGCAAACAACATATTATCGAATATACCCAAGTTTGGTGTTCGCCCTTTTTAATTTAACAATTTTATGGCACACAACCCATGGTTTTTAACTGAAACAACATGATTTTGATGAAAAAAAAAACCCTACAGAAGTGGGATAGTTTTAGAACTCAGATACAACTACTTTTATTGAGGAACAAATTTCGTTGACATTTATCGAATCGATACTGATTAATACACAAGGGATAATCGATGTCGGACATTCATCTTTTTAATAATGTCGATAAATGAAATATTGGTATCGATTAATGTCAACGAATTATCCATATCGATAATTAATTCAAAACAGGTGCTTAAAATGTGTTTATTGATGACACTTCAGTGGCTAAATTTCCACCAACCGCCGATTTTATTACCAACAAAATTCTGCTCGACATCATTATATAATGTATAGGTAACCTGTTGATAGAACTAAAATCAATAGCTGTCAAGAAGGCAATTGGACCCGATAATGTGTCAGGCATTTTTCCCGAACATTGTGCGGCTGAACTTTATATACCTCGACATTATATATTTAACAGATCTTTACAATCTGGATGTAATACCCATGAGCTTTTAAGAAAGCCAATATTATACCCATATTAAAAGGGGCGGATTCTTGTTCTGTTACCAACTATAGAACAGTCTGTGTTTACCAGTTACTGTGGTTCCCACTTAATAATTTGACATAGTAGACCAAAGTCACAACTCTGAGAAACGACAAGATACGCATGTTAAGTTTGTATATTTGGCTTTATTAAACCATCATCAGGAATACGATGATGGTTTAAAAAACCGATATATAGAAACTTAACATGGGATCTTGTCGTTTCTCGGAGTTGTGATATCGATCTATTACCAGTACTCGGGAAGATTTTGGAAAAAAATCGGGTCATTCTCTGCTGACTCAGCATGTGAAACTTATTCTTGGCGATAAACGGCATGGCTTTGCCCCCACCGCCCACAGTTGGCATTTGAGATCAATGTATTAAATCATTGCGCTGTTGTTTTAAAAGTACAGCAAATAAATCGTTCACAATTCGATTAAATTCCGCTATCAATCGAAAAAAAGCTCAATTTTGCTCATAAATGTCTTATTATGTTTTTTCTCTTACTCTTTAAATGTGTATGATAAAGACGTTTCTAGAACTGCTGTATATACATTTAACAGTTGCATTACAAATAAATAAGTTGCGGTCGTCAATTGATTTATTCTGTGGAAATGTCAATTTGTGTGGGCAAGTTAATGATCTTTTAACGATACATCATCTAACGGTGTCAAGTCATTCTTAATGAAGCCAATGTTGTCAATGCCAAGTCATTCTCCGCTTATTCAAGCCGGGCGATCGCCAACGATTCTGACTCTATTTATATGGGGCTATTTGCAGTTTCTCCTCACATGGAAACTGTATATAAAGCGTTGCATGATTTATGACCGATTTAACGACCAGGTTGTAAAAAGAGACAATTTAAAGATATATAACTAAAAATCTGTTTCGGTTCTTGTCAAGAAGCCAAAAATAACTTCATAGAATAGTTCGATTTATTTGACATCGAACGGAGGTTAAGCGACCTACGTAGAAATTTGTGTCCGTCTTAAATTGGTTAAATCTGCCAGATTTGCATGAGAGGCATATATCAACGCTTATCATCTCAATATATACATTTGTCAACGCTAACACTTGCCCTGGTGCAGTCTGAGGTAACTGACAAAACAGTGTTATTCTGTTTGTACTGTCTTTGCTGTCCGTCTTTGGATTGTCCTGTCCTCTCCCCTGTGTGTATTCTTGAGAAGAAAACAAAGCCTTGCTTAAAGCGATGCTCCTTGAAAAAATCGATGCCCACATGCGTGAACTGTCACGCGACTAACACTCTTGCGTGTAATAACATATGTGAACTGTCAATGGTAAACCTTACTATAAACACTCGACTCTAAAGGTTTCGTGACGTAGGCATTCAGTTTTTAAAGAAATATATTTGATTGGTCAATAGTTGTGGAGCTCTTCTGTTTAGTAATAAAAGCACCAAGACATGGCTGCGTTCATGAATGTGACTGTAGTTCAAGCAATACTCTATGTTTAAGATCCAATTATAAAATGGATATAGCTCGATTAGAAAAATTAGAGAGCATAATTCAAAACAAGAAATGTTACCCGTTTTACTATGTGTATTTTATTGCAGAAAGGAACATCGCTTTAAAGATATGAGCAAAGAGTAATACAGGCGGTTAAGATGGCATCAGAGCAACATTGTAACTTAAAACCAACTCGCCGTGGTTTCTTTGTATGCGTCTTGTGTTGTCTAGTCTTGTCTTTCGGTTTATTACCAGCACCGCCCAGAGTAGCTTCCTATATTTGTTTTCATTGATGTGAATTAAGCTTGAGTACCGCCTAAAAAAACAAACAATCAATGTGATACTGTTGTCTGCGAAATGTGAATTGTCTGTTGTTGAATGTTCCAAAATCGGCCAGGCTTTCGGAAAGGGCTTATAAATGCCTGTTACAGAGGCAAATATATTCTCATAGGGTAATTTAGATCGGATTTGGTAGATCATGCAAGTAAGTCAAATAACTTGAGCGGTTAGGTACATCTAGAAAGCATTAGAAGGCACGCTTGTCACTATACGTTACTGGGTTCAATTTGAATTGATATGTCAGTTGAGTTTAATGCACTTGAATATGACGTAACACACCAACCAACAAGTATAGGAAAGGTTGTCGAAATTCTACCATAGGCGCTCACACGAATTATTACTATACTGAGTATCAAAGCTGAGCTGAAATCACACAAAGTTGGTATGATTCCACTTACATTAGTTGATTAACCCTTTTTCCTCTTTATGATGCGGATGGTTGGAAAGGAGCTTCTTGTTACCCTGTTGCTCTCGGATTTGTTTCGGATGTCGTTGTATTGTGTCCTGCTATTGTCCTGCTTTTGTTTGTCTTGTATTTTTTTGTTAGCAGTTGTTTCGAGGTTGGTTTCCTTCAACCATGGGGCTGGCACGCCGTCGTGTGAGTGAAGCCTTAATTAAAGTGTTAAACCCTACCTAAACAAACAAACCTTTATGACAACCCATTGAATTCTACTGTTAACTATTGCCTGTCGTGACTCTGCCAAAAATTCTCAGTAGTACAAATATTTATTAGAATAAATCATACACGACAGATCAAAGCTGAGTTGATGTCAAAACATAATGGACGCGTTTCATCCGAAATTTTCATCAAACCTCGGATGTTTAATATTACGAAATCAAAGGTTTTGTTAATACTACTTGATTATAATACACTCATTGCCAATGAAGTCATGCCACTTATAATTTTGCGGAAGCCGATTTGGTTGTGAACCATTTAATCCATGTTCTCAGCTTTATTTTCGCAAACCTCAGTCATAAAAAGTGCTATCGTTGACATTACTTGAAAGATATTTTATTTGCTTATGGAATGGAACTGTGGAGGTTTCGTGCCATACCTGGGCACATATATCCTGTTTTAAAGCTGCTTATTGAGCTGCAATAGAGTTCAATATTAACCCAAGAACACCACGTGTCAGGTAAATATTAATTACGATTCCAGTGTTTAGAAGCTAGAACAAAAGAAACCTTATGATATCAAAGTACATGTTCAGGAGAAAAAAGGCGAAAAATAATGGTCTTACACAACACTAACCAAACAACAGATAACTTGCTTTTGAATTAAGCTGGAGTCCATCAGAAAAAAACTGACTTTGTTTCTTAATACGTTTCTTTTGTATTGCTAAACCGCTAATGCCCCAACAAAACGCTCGTTATGCATTGCAACTTACGAAAGATTGCATCTACAATTTGTTCATCAGCAAATCAACAGACCAACACGAGATACAGTATGGACTTAGCCCGTCCATCTACCAGTAGACCTAAGCTTCAAATGCGCCCTTCGATCAACAAATTAGCTATTCCAGTCACGAATCACTCTTTGAATTAACCAACAATTATGTCACAAGATTATGGAAAACTGGTTACATTTATAAAAAAAATATAGCGCATCGAACAATAATTCAGGCAACAACCGTGTCAGTTCCTTTACCAGCCGATATTTACGTTATCTAATAAGCATCCCTTACAATCAATTGGTAGGTCTTAGTAAGAATCAATCTTTAGCCCTCTCATTTTGTCAATCTGGGTAGCAGATTTTTACCTTAAAAAAACAGACATCTAATGTAATTTAATGGACGTTCGTCCTTGATTCAAAATAAAAGGCACCCCATGTACATACCATATACTACGATTTCAAGAGGAGTATTAAATAGTTCGATATATTGACAAAAGTCATCATAACAGCTGAACTGAAATCTTGACCATGTCTGTCTGATGACCACTGTGCACGTAATATATATAGAGATTATATGTACAGTGCGTGATACGTGACGATATATCAGCTCCATTACATATAATCTGTTAATCATATACCTTCAATGTTTCTTGAAAAAAATCGATTTCGGGGACAAATTTGAGAAATTTTTGGCGAGGTTCGATTGACAAAGGCAAAGTACTACTTATATACTATTTAGTCCGAGATTTAAAATAATCCAATGTTTTATTGTGAAATCATATAATAAAACGGGATGCTTGATTACTCTTTTTTAAAACCTTTAAAAATAAAAGCATGATTCTATGATTTCAGTATTAAAAAAAAGTTAGATTGTTTGAAACTGAAATTTCAAGAAGAGCGCAAATTTGTTTACATCAGATTCATATTACTGCGCAAAGGGAAGCCCAAATGACTAAACTGCCCGAGGACGTGAATTCTTTCGTATATGAACCGTCTGATACGGATAAATATACGATGTCTCTGTATCTGTGTGGTGAGGTATATGATAAAAGCATGTACCATGTTAGTAATTTTTTCTATGGTTATGGTCCACACTGTGCACTGGACCATTTTACCTTGTTTACTGGTATATAGCTTCCACCTCTCCTCTTTTTTAAGTCAATTTACACTTGATGACAATACAGAAATATGTATCTAAACGTTGTGTTCTATGACAAAACTAGAAGTGATTATCCAGAAATTGTATTATTATGTTACCCAACTTCTAAATGTTGCTCAAAACATAAACAAGGTTAATTGCTTTAACAGTGAAACCGTTGAAAACATATTCATGTCACGTGTCAATAGTTGGTATAAGCCTATTATTTTTTAAAATGTTGATTTTAATAATGTCCATGGTTTTGTATCGTGTGATTTAGCTATAGGCTACCCACATTTGGGTTGACCACAACAAGAAAGGTCATCTGCTCTCAAATAGTTCAAAATTTATGCATTTTTACTAAATTGATTAAAACAAGTTTGACCTATGTTATCAACACAATTTTGTCCAAACAAATCCCACTGATAACAATTAGGAAAGTCGTCAGAAATAATTTGTTTATTAGATGTGGTTGTATATATAGCCTCACAAAGTCAGTAAATTTCATCATGACGTTTGGAACTCCAGAGAGGCATCTTAACTGGTAACTTTAAGACAAGACAGAGAAATATTCAATTTTGTCAAAATGGTAAGTAGAGATATTATATTTCAGTAAGTGAATATATTGTTAAAGAAGCTTCTGTGTATCTACTAATTATACATGTAGCAATTGCATTTGAAAATTTACGGCATTTACCGTTTAATCCAATTCATTGTTCATTGATTTTAATCAAGTTTGTAGCTCGTTAAACATCGACTGTATCGAAAAAACAGTATTGTCCATTTTCCAATAGGACGTGATGTTTGTTTGTTTATTGGTTTCGCATTAATTTTTCAAAGTATCGATATTTGTCAATTTGTTCCAAACTATTTTTCCAAAGAACCGATGTTTCTTAAATTGCAGCATATAATTGTCAAATTTCCGAAGTTTTTAAAGTTGACTTATCGTACGTTTCTATCTTGTAAAGTTGAAAGTTTGGTTTGTAGTTAGCCAATGCCATTTACTTTGAGATAGTATTCGTTTTAGCATTGCGTGAAATTGGTTTGATTGGAGGACATACCAAATGGCATATAATTATTGTCACCAGAATGATGGCTATAGGACAGTAATATTCGTGATGCATTTTTGCTCTTCCCGATTAAAGACTGACGGAATAGATGTAGCCTCATTATCCAGCAAAAGTACAGTAAAGGCAATCGTAGAATAATGAATACACCAGGGTGACTTATGTTGTAGGCCTATACATTATTCCGAACATTGAGATTGTTGAACGTTTTTCGTGTATTTAAGAAATTGAAACCCGCCCGGGAATCGAACCTTCTACCCTCAGTCAGGCACCGAATCGTCAGCAGTAAATGTCCGCCAAAAAAATAAAATTAAAATTGGGTTTCCTTTTTTTAATGATTCGGGAAATCCATATAGCCCGAATGATTCTTTTAACCGACTATAACATGATGTCAAGTAATGCGCATACGTTTATTGCCTTAGCAGATTATTTCGACAAAGTATTTTAAATGTGTGTAAACGTGAAAAGCAATCGGTAGGTTAATTTGATATTTTTTATTGAGTCACTGTATATCTTTCTATTCTGATCGGAAAGAAAGCATAAATGTCATTTTTTGTTAACATGGCGCACTTCAGAGTTGCCATAAAGAATGACAGAATTATAAATATGTAGGCTTGATTAAACAATTTCGGACCGCTTTCCAGGTAAGTATGCAAGTCCTCATGGTAAGAATTTGTTGGATAGTATCTGAAACTAAAATCTTGTTCAAATGTTTATTACACTTGTTTTATATTTGTGGAATACAACCAATTGATTACAAATCGAAATTTAACTGAAAAAATGGATTTGCTTCTATCCCTTGTATAAGTTTTGGAAGAGGAAAGCGAAACTACTCTGCACGATTCCTCTTCAAACTGCCTTTCAAAACTGTGACAAACGGAGAAATCTATTTTCTCATCGATAACGATCACGTGACACGTGTAGGCCTATATAAACAAAATAAAGTTTACCAAACATCACAATCTCTTGTTACACTGGAAACCAATCTATTTCAGCGAATCGAAGACAGTTTCTTTGGGTTGCAATTCTCCATGATGCGGCATCCGTCAGCGTGATCATTCGTTTACTCTCGTTCACTGCTTCTCCTTATCGGCTGTGGCTCTCTGGCAAAGCACAGTTTGTTTGAAGAGTAGCAATGCTGTCTATACTTAGAAATGGAGGAAAATTCACTTTCCAACATTATGGTTGTACCAGTGTCAATTATTGTAGGAATACATGTACCGCTGTCATATAAGTGAAATGCCCTTGAGCGTGGCGTAAAACACCAATCAATCAATCAATCCTATCGGTTGTCTGGCGGCAGCTGTGACGGAAACCAAATTAACGTTTTATTACATTTAGAAGTATAACTAAGTTAATGGATCGCAGGTATTCATAACATTGACCTAGGGCTCATGGCGTAAAATCAAATCAAACAAAAAAGTTTAATAATTGCATTAGCACGAGAAAACGCATAGGGACAATAGGAAGTTTACCTGAGAAAAGAGCCTGTATGTTTTTACTGTGTTTCCCTTTTTTTTTTACACAAAACATTTCCAATGTAAACCCGTCAGAAAAATGAAATACCTTAAGTGATTAAAATCGCATGAGAATAGGTTACCTGCACTGGGCTTTCATTTAAAAAAGACTCTCGAAATTATCTGCGAAAAGGGGGGAAGCCCCCGTCACGTGACGCATTTCAGTTTGTTGATTGGGTAGATTTATCAAGCTGGTCAAATGTCAAAGGTATCGAACCACTTCAGATTTGACAAGATTTAGTGGCTATACCCCTTATAGACAACAGAAGAGTTGCCAAATATAGACAGTATTGTGAACAACGGTTTGCTGACAGCATTTTCCGTTTGAAACACCGGGTTTATATATAGATATATATTTTTTTTTCCGACGAAAAGGGACATGCGCTAGAGCACTGCTAACCTATCCACGATCCATTAGCAATGAAATTGTCTCATTTATATATCAACCTATATATTGTATACAACATTATATTATTTATCTGATGTTAGATTTTTTTTCTTTCCGTGTAGAAATCTAACTTGATGATATGTGTGGTTGTTGTTGCACTGTTGCTGATTGGGACTGCTGATGTGGTCGATGCCGGCTGTAAGAAGAGATGTAACCGTGTCAGAGACAGGTGTTATGACGGCTGCTCACGTAAACCGGTCAATCTTATTCCCGGATGTAGAAGAGGCTGTGACGTAGCAAAGGTCGGCTGCAAAGCACGTTGTGCATTTCCCGGATGAACTTGTCCTTAGATGCAAAACAAATAAGCTTATCGCGAGCTGCTTGAAGCGCTGCCAATGAAAACTAAATTATTCCTCAACTTGTAAACTGATAATCTTCCTTTGTCGTTTATGCATGTACGATAAACATGTTCCACTCAATAAACTAAAACCAATACAAAACTTGTAATTTAATGCTTTGTGTTACTCATTTTTAGTTATTTATATCGATGTGCGGCTAAAAAGCTTTCATTGCACAGTAACGTCCGTATGTGTCGTGGGGGAAGGGGAGGAGGTGGATGGGGGTATTTTATACGGAATTGTTTTGACTAAATCTGCTTTATATAGAATTTTATATTAGGCGTGTCAGCGCTGTGGTGAACTTCCCCAATAACTACGGTAGGAAACTTTTTGCAGACTGAAATAATGTCAACATTTTTGGGGGATTTATTTCTCAAAATATAATGACAAATATTTGTGTTTATTTAATAGAGCAAACATTTTTGAAAACTGAGACCGGATTTTTCAAAACAAGGTTCTACCCCTACGGTCATCTCTGAATATGATAAACTTGTAGTCTCTATAATGAATCAGTTTCGAGAAATAATTAATAAATTTTACGTAGAATCTTCCAATAGCTTTGGCTATAAATTCAATTTCCCTGAATGGACACGCCAATAATATAAATCAGTAAGTAATATCAGAAGTCTATCAAGTAGAAGTATGAAACCAGCCATTACCCAGTCTCAACGGCATTGTGACCAACCCAGTGCTGATT
>JARFOD010020810.1:0-10987 GCA_031763545.1 Mopalia muscosa
AGCAACCTCTTTTCCCGCCTCTTACGATCGACTGAGGAAGCCGAGGGAGTATTCTGCAGGGCCATGGTCCACCCGCTCCCCCACGGGGCTACAACATAAAGAGTCAATGCAGGAGAAGAAATATTACTGACAGGCAAAAAACCGTTTGAAGAACGTGGAAACAAATGTGAATTTGTCTCGTATTAACACTAAGTCTATACTTCGACTTATTATCTTGTTATATCAAATTATTATCTCATTATTTCGACTTTCTATCTCGTGCTGTCGATTTATTTTCTTGTACACATTACATAAATATAGAAGCTGTTAGAAAGCAGATTAAGATATATTTTTGTTTCATATTTATTTGAAATGCCGTAGTATTTATATCATGTTATGCAGTGTTACAATAGTAGTTAGATTTAACGAAATTAATTTCTATCTCTAATCAAAAAATAAAACCCCAAATGGATAAGACGCAAGCCCTAATATAACGAAGCTAGCCCTTCCGTGCAAAAAATCACTGTATTGACAGCATGTACAAATGTACAAAACAGGTAGTGATTGTTTATAAAATCAAACATATTTGAAGTCATTAATAAATAAGATCTACACATGTATGCCTATTCTTTTCAAGCTTATGCCCCCTTTCGACATTTCGTTGTATCTCATGATGTAATAAAACAATCTCTGTGTGGCGAACAAACATTGTTCTGTTAAATACCGTTTAAAGTCAGCTACAAAGGCTCATTATATATATTTTTCCGGCGACGAACATATTGATAATGGGGTTTAGCCGGTGGCAAGAAGGGAGATAAATATGTTACTCATATAATTGGAAGTGCCACCTATGTTATTGACTAACAGATTTCAGATTTGTTTGGACATACAACATATATACAGATACTGTTACATAAGAAGATTCAAAGCATAGATGGCGAACAATGGTATAACATTAATATTAAGCAGCAAAGTAATTGAAGACAATAGACAATATGAAAGTAAAAAAAAAAAAAAAAAATTCTGCTTGGTGTCTAACATTTTCTCCAGCCTAGGGGTAATATTCCGAGCTACTCTGCATTTCAACCCTTGGCAGATAATTAATGTACAATGAGAGTTTCAGCTGCGTCATCTAAAGGATACAATTATCAAGGTTCTAGTTACCCCTCCCCCCTGTTTACAGTTAGAGTCTCCGCCGTTTTCACTAGCCAAGTCTTCTAATAGCACAACATCTGGTTGGATTTTTTTGGAAGTTCCTACGCATCCAATAAATTCCTTGGAAACCGAGACCCATTTTACCTGAATTATCCGCCAAGGGTTGAAATACAGATAAGCTCGGAATAGTAACCCTTGGCTAGAGAAGATGGGTGTCTAGGTACTCTAGCGTTTTTATTATTAAATAGCTGCTGTAAGGCCATAAGACGATTTGTTTCGATAAAACTCCGCAGTTATTTTCTTTAAGTGTTCCGACTAGTTGCAGGGGCGTTTGTATAAATAATGGCATTCATCTCCAACTGCAGATCGACATTTTCGCGTGAACATAGTCAAACTAAGGTGCTTTATTTAAAGTAATTTTCAAACAGACTGAATTAACCCTTGGCAGTTAACATCAAAAATAGACACAAATCCACCGAAATGGATAAACATTAGCGTTTTTTTGTTTTGTTTTGGTTTTTGATAAGATAAATTGTCGGATAATAGAACCAAGTATTTTTAAAAGCAACGCGGTAATATGAACATATTGTGTGTCCCATATATTACACATATACCAAGGTTATTCAGATAGAGTTCACTGTCTTTGTCCAGTTAAATAAGTTTGGGTTTGAATTTAGTATTTTTAACGAATATATAGGATAGCTTAGTCTTTTTGCCTAGAACCAGACTTTAAAAATGTGCTGTTTGATTACTCTTTCGATAGACAATCAAACATAATATTTACAAAAATTAATATACGTAGCTGTTGATTTTCTTACTTTCACAACCGAATAACAATGTAGATAAGATGGTTTGACCGAATAGCTTTAGTAAACAAAATAGTAAAAATTCTAAGTTTCTGTGTTTTATTAACAATGCACGAAAAACGTTTGTCGCTTTCTCAATATTATTTTGAGTACTATAGCTGAGTTTTCCGTTTGTGCTGAAATAGACGCCCAGCTATCACCCTGTCGAACACTGACTTCTCTGGGAAAAAGGGAGATAATCCATCTCGTAATTTTACACTTGATTTAACTCCCTTATTTAAAAATTGTCTAACTATTAAGTACATTCTCAATAAGCCCTTCGGCGCGTATTTTATTCAAAAGCGCAAACAATCTTTATATTCAAAAAGCCTTGCTTAGATAAATAAACACACAGAATATTTTTTTTCCTTCTTAAAGTTATCGACTATGGAGTAGGTCTATAATATTAAAATATGATCTAAAACTGTTTTCAGAGAGACTTTTATTAGCCGGTAAAAATTGTGTTGACCGCTTAGATATTAGCACAGTGAATACTTTACTCATACAGCTCAGAGGTGTAGTAGGTCTATAGTTAGACGGGCATGTTGTATCACCTTTGCCTTTATAGATAGGCTTAATCATTCCCAGCAACCAGGTATCGAGAACAGAGCCAGACTGTAGAATTATATTGAAGAAATCCGCATATACAGGTAAGGTGTAATCAACAGTGGATTTAATATATTCATTCATTATGTTGTCTTATCCGGATGCTTTATTGTTATAGAGTTCTTTAACTGACTCGCTAATCTAGTCACTTGTGAATAGCCTGTCCAGCGAAT
Organism: Mopalia muscosa; assembly: GCA_031763545.1. NCBI lineage: Eukaryota > Metazoa > Mollusca > Polyplacophora > Chitonida > Mopaliidae > Mopalia > Mopalia muscosa. Next base: position 2,759 of record JARFOD010020810.1, read on the forward strand.
CGGTGCCATCGCTGTTTGTCTCTGTCGGATACGCGGTATTATCTTAATTAGTGTCCAAGTTACATTGATTAAAATAATCGAACAATTCACCTTTAGGAGTGTCACATATTTCGGACTTTTATTTAGTCTGTTAATATATTTCCGATACTGCTTTGGGCTACCTTTTCTCCCCTTTTGTATTGTTGGTGCTAGATACGCGTCTATGCATGTTACATTGTGTTTTAACCTACTTTATAATTTCTGCTAGCATTCTCTAGGATTAGTTTATTTTACAGCCTTTTGCTACGGTTATAGTTTGACCTTGCTTTATGATATGCTTTTCTTTTAATTTGACAGTTAGAGTAAAGCCATACTTTATGATGATTACGTCTTGTGCTACTCTTAATTTTCGTGTTAGGTTTTGTCCCAAATGTGTTACATGCAGATTGAATTAATGTGGAAGAAATTAGATCACAAAAGTTATTCACCTGTTTTTCTGTTACACGTGTTCCACTATATCTTATCTCAGTTACGTCGTTTTGCAAACCGTCCCATCTGTTCAGTTCTTTTACATCATATTTATGTAATTTTAGATCTGGATCAGTACTTTGGAAAAGACTGAATCGACTCTCACAGTAAGAGAAAGTCCGCGAGCAAAAATCATGTACTTTGATTGCTGCACCCAGAAGCCTTAGTCCGTCAAAAGTAGCTAGCAGATAGTCAATTAAACCTGATCCCTTATATACATGTGAATCTACCGACAACGATTCACCCATTATAATATAAACGTTATTAAATTTACATAGATTCAGTAACTTTACACCATAGGTATCAGGTTTGCATTTGGCCTGACTCACATTTATACCATTTAGCCTCAGCGATTCCCACAAGAACTGGTCAAATCACTATCTAAATCAGCTCAGAGTCAATTTAACCATCTACAATGCATTGATTTTTTTTTAACTCGTGAAATAAATATAACCAGTATCGGCGGAGGTTGTGTATGTCTTTCCGTTTAGATGCAGTGTGGAGATGTTATTTTCGTTTATCGTACTGTCTACGGCAGGGAATACGTCAAATACATGTCATGTTGATAATGTTATCTCCTTGTTCCTCTGGTGGACCGTCTCGTCGTAAATATTGTTCCTGTTTGTCCTGGTTGTGTCTGGGAAAAAGTGTGGATTTGGATATAGAATTCACAATATCTTTGTTGGATTTAGTAAATTTGTCCTGCTACTGCTGAATTTAACGCTTTTGAAACGGCTGCTGAGATTTCTGTGGCAATTACTAATACGATCTTGCCAGCCACTTCACTAGCTATCGCCGTTGAGTCCTTCCAGGTCCTTCCTTCCAGTTGTCTTTTTCTGCAACATGTCCTCCGTCTCACTTTGGCTTGAGGTCGCCTATTGACCTTGTCCCAAACTTTCGTTGATACAAGTAAATACAATCTCCTCTGTAGCTTCCTAATGTAAAGAGTTAGTTTCATTGCGGAGTCCAACAAAATCTGCTATGATCAGTTTGCTCAATTCACAAAGTTTTAGCTTCTTTTTGGCCCGAGGGCAAGGAGCACTATTGTCGGCATTGCTTAGTTCTGAATGACGTTTACCACATCTTCGCCATGTTGAAACCACTAAAAAAGATTTGAATATTCAGTTGAATTAAATTTAGTTAGCCAATGACATAGGTGGCACTGCCTGTTATACAAGTAACAGAATTATCTCCCTTTTTTTCACTGGCTATCCCCATTGATGATTAGCAATCACCGTACCCGACTGTTCAAACAATAATTTGCATGAGCTCGTCATTTTGACTTTAAAAATCTACTTAACGAGAAAATAAGTCTAAGGAACGATATGTTAAATTTAAGTGACTAAACATAAGCCCAAGAAACGAGATAAATAAGTAACAAGTTTATTGGAGATACATTGATATTTCAAAATGTTTTTTTTGTAAGGCTTCTAAATATTAAAATGTGAACAAATGAAAATAATTTGTATTTACAGCAAACAGCGATATGCACTATTTGTTTCAACTGTACGAAACTAGTAGGACATGCAGCCTCATTTTGTGGTGGAAAGGGATGGTGCTGACTGCTCACCGATTGGCTCAATAGCCTATACTCTCTTATGCTCCGTAGAAATCAACAATCCCTTAAGATTGTTAAAGCCTTTCTTGTGAGTGACTAAATACAACATTCTCTTCAACGGACGGTGGGAAACCTCCTAAAATCACTTCCGCATGCAGTACCCAGAGATCATTTGTGCCCGTCTGAAGTTTACTAACAGATACCATTGCGGCACAAAGAAGAAAGATCAGCAACCCAATACTTTAATTAATTATAAAATTTATCCACCTGTTAAGGACATAAAAAGACGCAAAACATCTTCAATAAACAATGCTAGTTAGGTTGATTGTTGTTGTTGTTATTTATTTGTGTGAGTGGCGGTATTGAGGTTGATAGACTGACTGATAAAGATTGTTAAATAAAGGCGATGCTTTCCGACAATTGCAACTCTAATACAATATGGAGTGTTTTGATATGTTGGAAAATGAACGTTCCTTCATTGCTAAGGAACGGCTACGTTGTTGAAACATTAGGCTTTAGCAAGAGTGATTTTTCTTATAGGTAGAGTGTAGGAAGGGACATTATTTACCACATAAATAGAAATGACCGAGCGCTTGCAATGGTTAAATTTTTTTCGGGAAAACTGTTCAGGTTAACAAGGTCGTTGGTTTTATCGGAATAACACTTCTTAATCTGGAAACGTTAATGCAAAACAAGCAACGAAACACCATCTTCAATGATAAAATAGGCCTATATAGCTAAGTAAACGTATTGGATACCAACTTTGGAAGACTTTTAAGTTGATTTGTGGCGTTTGTTGCTGTATTCAAAAAAACAACCATCGTTAACCATCTTCAATATACAAATATCCTGATTCTGTTTTTAGGACGATGATGACGTAGTTTATCAGGCTGTGAAGTGTGCCCTGGAATCTGGATACCGTCATATAGATTGTGCGTACGTCTATCAAAATGAAACCGCTGTGGGTAGAGCTTTAAAGGAGAAATTTAGCGATGGTTCACTGAAACGAGACGATGTTTTCATCACAACAAAGGTAACAGTTATGAGACGTGATACTCATTTCGTCCCGACATCTTAGGCCATGCAAAGCTAAAATTCGTTATATCATATCATATCTTATTTTATTATATCTTATACCTCCAAAAATTCCTGATTCGTGTTTTGGATTTCACTAATTTGGCAACTAATTTACACCAAAACTTGCGCAAACGCCTTTTTGGATACTGTTCCATGGTCGAAACCAATTGGTGCATGGGAAAAGTGTGAAAATATAGTTTTAGTTAAAATCTTTAAATGTAAGTAGACGCTTTAAAGCAAAATGGAATAAGCCACGTCAGAAAATGTAACGATATTTTAAAAGCTTGAGCGTAATAAGTTAGTTTTTGTTTGATCGTGCTCCAGTGAGTGTGTGCTTATAATCTCAGTAGTCCTGTTCAAAAACGTTCTCAACGGTGTGGCAAAGTTGCTTGAAGAATTTGCTTATTGCAAATGGTCTTTATTTAAATTTCAGACCTTTGCAACGATTAACACTTTTTATCAGTGATGAATTAAATCCACTCAAAACAGATAAAAGAATCAGCGTGCTGCTTTTCAATTTTAATATAACCTGGGTTTTTGAGCACAGATTCTGGAGTCCATATGTTTGAATATGGAATATCGTTTTGAGTATATACAGTGACTTATAACCTCGCGCCCAAGTGTTCATTCGACGTGTCAGTGTGAGTCTATGCGATAGCAAGATTCGTGCAATATAAAGGTCTCATACACCATTTCCAGTTTATTCCCTGATAGAGAAGGATCGGGGCACATATTCAGCGCCTCTTTTCGTTCCATTGCGTGTCGTCGACTGATAATAAATAAGCCCACATGATAGCGGAATTTATTACACTGGCAAATGCTTCCTAGGGGTATGTTCACATTTAATCATTAACAGTGAATGATACAATATGAAATATCTCCCTAGTAACACCGAGATACTTGCATGCTGCTCGTGGAAATTGTTTCGTGTTGGGATTGTTTGCGGAATATCCCCGGATAGGTCCAGGAAGGCGTGGACTGCTGCACCCTGGTAGTACTGTTCCCTTGGCTATATATGGCTACGATGTATGACTCACTGACCAAAAATTGCATATTTCTCCATTTTAGCTATGGGATACGTTCCACGGAACTAAACGACCAAAAGAAGGATTGTCAAAAAGTCTAAGTTGGTTGGGAATTGACTATGTGGACTTATTCCTTATTCATTGGCCATTCGCCTACCAGGTACGCTCACCATTAAGTTCATTTCAAATGTTGTCACGTGACAAGGCAAATTTGCTTGGTATAGGTTATATGTAAAGACATCAGCAAATGCAGTGATCAACCAACTATAGCGTAAGAATAATTCACTCCTTAAAGCGAATAAAGATTTTGATCCATACGGCGAAGAACAATCTGACTTGGGAAAGTGACAATTTATTCGCAGTGTTAGAGTGGCTTTATTCTGTGGATATATAAGGGAAATACTTTTAAACACGGCTCAAAATGTACAAGATTAAAAGATACAGCCAATGTAATAATAACCGCAATGAAAAAAGTGAACAATTAAGTGACCTGATATTAATCTCAAGATTTTATACTGAAATATTATTTTACTAACTCTGGTTACAAAAGAAACAGTTTATCGAACCTCATTGAACAATTAGGTACAACTTTATATAATTCTGTATTGATTTCGTTAGTCTGGCGATGACAGTTTTCCTAAGGATGGTGATGGGAATATAATATTCGACACTTCAATCACCATAGAAGACACATGGAAGGTAGGGGCCTACAGTTTGATATGTTCTTACCTTTGTTACTGTGTTATAGTCACCATATATATTGTTGACGATAATGGTCCAGATAGATCATTAATGGGGATGTATTAGCCTACTATATTTAAATCAATCAATCAGCCAATCAATTAATCACTCAATCAATCGACCCATCCTGCAACCAATCAATGAAACAACACATCGATTAATCACTTTAAAAAATCAACAAGTCACCCAATCCATCAATCAATCAATCAATTAATTAATTAATAACGAAGCCATCCATTCAATGAAAAAATGAATTAATCAATGAAATAATGAAGAAGTCATTCATTGTATGAATCAATCAATCACTGTATTGACAGGGCATGGAGTTGTGTCACGATGCAGGGTTGGCGAAAAATATTGGAATTTCTAACTTCAACAAAGTCCAAACTGAACGAGTCTTAAAAGTGGCCCGGATTAAACCGTGCTTAATGCAGGTATGTATTGCCGCATTTCTGCTTAACAGGTTTTTTCTGTTTACAAAAAAAGGTAATAATAAGAAAAGCCAAAAGCTAAAAAATCAATTTCGATTTAAAAATGTATAGTTTGTTAACGCCTTCAATCGACAGTACCGCCTATACATGTTTTTTGTGTATATATTTATATAAACTATTGGGATATAAATCTAATGGAAAACATTTTGCGTCTTGCCTACTATTTACTGTTAATATTAATATTAAAACATCCGGGACGTTAAAGTAAAACGCTAAAAAGTATTGTAACACATGTTCAAAATGAAGAATTAACCTTTTACGTCTTTAAAATATTTATTACTATTTATGAAAAAAAAGCCATTTGATCAATTTTGTACATATGTGAAATAAATACAAAAATTAGCACTAGCTTTGCAAAATTTGTTTTCTAAATTTGATCAATGCTACAGCAGAATTTGAGCATTTCGTGGCAGGAGTATAGCATATTTACGGAATTTATTATCACCTGTCATTTCTTACTTGCTAGCTATACATTAATTAAACTGTTAACAAATATGAATCTATTAAAAATGCATTGTATGAAAAAGAGAACAATTTGTGGGTTTTTTTGTTTAATTTATTCGCTTCATGCAAGAAACGACCCGTTTGTTTTAAAGTCGATTTTGATTCTTCAATTTCAAATATTCAATTCTTTATTAAGCTTAGGCATCACTGCCGCTCGAAAAAAGGTTACAATAATTTTCACCATTATAAAAAAGAAAAAGTCTATGTTGTGCAACATATAAGTGAAACAATTATGCATTTAAGATCCGGTGAGGATAAACAGCATTCATTAAACATAATATATCAGCTACATGTTATTATAATACTGATCCCGTAACTTCATTGCCTCGTGAACATTGATCCCAGCCATTTTTGAACTCATTTGATTCCACTAGATAATAGTAATGAACATTTACAAACACTTGGTCTGTTAGCGTAAAATAGTTTTGATGCTGCAATCATTACACGCTAGTTTTTCTCCAAAACTAATGCTGATTTCGTTAGTTCGTAGGTCCATGTATAACGGACGGAAATGCAATGTAATGGACAGAGGACCCACACAATTCATAAATTATTAAACAAGGTGCTAAACCTAGATCTCTGTACTTGAGTTATTTATATGATAATAAATATTGCAGGCAGAGTTGAATATCTATCACTCCAACCCGGCTCTGGTGGAACATTGTAAAGCCAATGGAATCCAGGTTACAGCTTATGCACCTCTCGGAGCTCCGAACAGACCTTGGTATGTGATTACTGATTATTACGTTATGAAATATACCTTATGTAAAGACACTTCTGAAGTCGATTACGATATAATATGCAGGCTCCAAAAACGTGGTATCAAGTTGTTAACGGAGATAGTGTTGAAAATATAAACCATTATCCACATATATGTTTATCTGCGATCACTGAAAAGGCGCCGTCCCCAATACAAACCTATTTAGAACACACGTCATGGCTTTTAAATAAATAAATAAATAAATAAATGTTCCCGTCCTTTAATGAAACAATCTAATCAGTTTGATGTAATGGTCAATCCGATCGAAATCCTTTCTTAAAAAAACATTCCCTTGTTTTCTTTGCCGCAGTTAAGATCTGACACCAAGGACTACTAACTTGTGCGATTTGGGTTGTAAAATGGACCAATCACAGAGCCGCTCTACAAACCTTGCAAATTTTTAGAGAGTAGCTTATTCACTTCTAGTTTTCCATACATTGATTCGGTGTTAACCAATGCCTCGTGTTGTCCGGGTTTGTATTGGACAGCTTTAGCCATGGCCTTTCATGACGCCGGTAAAGCCTAACTTTATTTAATACAGATTGGTTGAGCGCGCCGCCGGACTCTTATTGTGACAAACAAAACACGGGGAGCTTTTCGTTGTACACCTGATCGGTGTTTTGGTGCAATGTCATTAAGAATAATGTTGGCACTAACCAGTGACACTGACTTGCCAGAATTTCTATAACTTTGTAGAATAACATTCCGGAAGTTTGCAGCAAGTCGAAAACACTTTTGAGGGGGAGTTGCTGTCGGTTTTGTCAATGCATACCTCAATGTGTCTTTCTGACTTTCACGCGACTTTTCCAACACAGAAGCTGTTTTTATCATGAGCATCATTTGATCCATGTTTTGTTTGTTAGGTCTAAAGATTCAGAACCCTGTTTAATAAAAGACGCAGTTGTATCAAAGATCGCATTAGAAAAACAGAAAACGGTTGCCCAGGTAAGGTCGACTGCCCTGAAGGTAACGTGTGTTTATATCACCAACCGATATTTGACCATAAACCGCTATGGTCCGTTGTCATATGGTTACTTTGGTATGTGGTTACTGATTGTAGCGTTAGGAAATATACCTCATGTAAAGTCACTGTTGAATTAGATTACGATATCATATGCAGTCTCCAATACCATGACATCAACTTTTCAAAGTGGATAGTTTTGCCTATATAAATCAATATCCACATATGGTTATCTGCAATTTCTGAAAACGGCGCCTTCCCCAATACAAACCAGATTATTCCTGTTATGGTAATCATGCCGGTGAAGCACCACTAGGTTTACTGCTATGTCTCATAAACGGCGCTTAATGACGAAATTTAATTGCAAAACTGTTTTTTGTTTCTAGAAACATCAAAGTGCCTACGATCTCAGCATCTAGTTTAAGGAATTATTAATTTCAGTTGTCACATTCCTTCCATGCTTCACTGTTGTATCCCGTTTTATTAACATAGTCCGGCTAAGAGTAATATCACTATGAGCTGTGTATCAGATCTCGCTACTCCCCCCCCCCCCCGCGCCAGAAGGTGATGAGGCAGAAATAGAGAACTTGCCAAAACTTTATTTA
>JARFOD010020821.1:0-10987 GCA_031763545.1 Mopalia muscosa
TTCTTAAAACCGGGGGTCCAAATGAGGCAATTGTTCACTTCCGGGTGTCCATTTGGACAGGTGGACGGGTGTCTGCCTAAGCCCTTGGTCCCCCCCCCCCCCCCTAAATCTCAACAGTTGGCAGTTAGCATCCTGTTGCCCTGGTGCTCTCAGAGCTGATGGGCAACAAGAAGTCTATCTGCTTGTCAAACTTTTGTATTGGGTCTTGTGACTATCTTGATGTGTTCACAGTGGCATAGGAATGAAATAACCTTAATACGATGTTAAACCACAATCAAACTGACGAATATGAGAATGACACTTTTTATCGAAGTGTTCTACGAAGGAGTGACATTTTGAATGACTTGTCAATACACTTCTAGTCACTGTTTTGTGTATTTGTTTGTTTTATTTGTATTCATGTACTTTATACTGTGATTAATCTGCTTTTTCAGTTTACCTATAGGACCCATTTTAATTCTGTAAGTCTTAATCAGTGGCCTTCATTTTCAGTTTGACCTATTTTCCCACTTTCTTTCATATTTCTTTTCTGTCCTGTTCCGTTTGCTTTTATTAGTTTGGGTTTTTATTGTTTTAAAATATGTGCATTGCTGTCTTTCAATTTATTTGAGATATCAATTGAACTCGGTAGCACAAAATACTGCTGTAATTTTGTTGGTTTTTTTTTTTTGAAAGCAATAAGTATTTCCGTTATTTTTTTTCAAATAATTGTGTCTGAACACAGAAATATAGAATATGTTTGTGCAAGTACTGATTCCTATTTGTAGTTTATTGCATGCCTCTAAAATGTAGAATACCAATGACATTTATGTAGACTTGCAGGAAACGGACGAATAATGTTGACAAACTAGATGTTATGTTATTCCAGTCAGTTAGTGTTGCTTGCTCTGTTGTGAAAATGTCAACTGCCAGTTGGATAGAAAATAAAATATATCCTCAAAATTATTTTCTTATTAGTGTTATACTGTTTTTAAAAAAGGAAAAGCTCTGTGGATACATATTTCTGTAATAATGTTATCACAAGGTTTTGTTAATAAGATCATAGGGTGTGTTTATGCTCTTCCCTGACGGGCAATACCAACAATTACAAAACTAAAACTCAATGAGAATAGAACTGAAGTTTAAAGAAGGAAAAATGTTTTCTTCTACAATAAACTCCCTTAATTATATTTTTCACATCTATCAACTCTATATACATGAACAAAATTGCATGCCTATAGCTTAGGTTAACAATAACGATGGTAAAAATAAAGAAAAGAAATAACTCAATCAATCAATTAATCAATAACCAAACATCACTCTCCTTGCATGTTCCATGAGATCAGTTGATTTTGCTTGGCATGAGTATTTTTTAAATTTTTTTGAGATTTTAACAAAATTGTGAACAGGTGCTTGATGACTTGGTGTGTGTTATGTAATCACTCAAATTTCAAATTGTACATTAATAATTGCTGAAACATCGATTGAGTGGAATTGCTGTACCTTAATAAATGCAGATACACTATATGCAATTGATTGCCTATAATTCACCTGTACTTTTTGACTTAACACTGACATTTACTTCAATGAAAATCACATCTATGACCCACCTGGTTACTTTTTTACCTATAAATCAGATACACATTTAATTACCCCCAGATAGATTCAATATTTAGCTTCTTGTTGGCAAACATGAAATATTGCAGATTGGATTAAGAAACGGATTCTTTCTCACCACCCCTGATGGATAAACTGACTCATAACTCAATTAGAATCTTATTTTGATTATTTTACAGAATAAAACTTATAAATATGGTTAAGTGTATAACACTTTCATAAACTGATATTTTTGTTATTGATAGGCCTGCCTCAGAATGTATACGACAAATTCACTCTACCTCCCGCCCTAACAGTACTATTGAGACGTCCCCTGGAGAGAGCAGTAGTAACAGTGGATCGGTTAACTGTAGTAGCAGCCAATTTGTCAGGCGAAGATCAACTCGACATCGGAACTTTCTAAACAGATCTCACCTACACAATGCAGTCGAATTACCTGAAGGCTATGGTAAATTTACTTTCTCTGGTTTTCTTTGTTACTATATTGGTCGCTGTTTAGCTTTGTCTTTTGAAAGCTAAGAACTGCACTCTTTTCCATATGCAGGTGTTCAACCTAGAAGTGTTAAGTAAATAAGGACATCAATTATACAAATTAACTGTCCTGTCAATGTTGTATTGGCTTTTACCCTGTTCTTGTGTACTTTGTATCTCTGGACCGTTTCATTACTGTTTTAATTTAGAACTGGAGACGTTAACTTTCCAACTTTATCAAAACACCTTACATTTTATGGTTGTGCTGGTGTAAATTATTATTTGAATACACCATATTATATTCATGAGTAAATTAGCCTTAACCATGGTGCAAAACACCAAGTAATAAATTCCAATATATATGTTGTACTGGCCATGATTTATCTTAACTTATATTTGGTGACTGAAACTGATTTTCAAAGCTATTTAATTGGCCATAACTCGTGAATTATCTACCCTGAAGCTGGTGTCAAATAAATCATGTTGATGATCATTTGTTTTTTAAAGAAATACTGCTTACCTAATTGCCTTCATTACAGAACAAAGAACAACGCAGCAGGGTCAGGTATATTTCCTACATACAAGGACAGGAGTTAGTACATGGCATGACCCCAGAGTACCAAGGTATGAGCTCCTTATTAAATGGCACTCTTTGACTGTACAATTATATTTGGTTTGCTTAAATATTGTTACATTATCTCCATGCCTATCTGCAATGTGTCCTGTGTAACCGTTGAATATTAATTCCTGGATGTAACAATAGCCATAAAAATATATTTCAGCTCTGTTTTTGTTTGTTTTTGTTGAAGAACTGTAGGTTTTAAAAACTGATGAAGCACCAGAGCTTATTGCTCAAGACAGCGAATGACTGTGTAGAGTGTATATTTAACATTTCCATAACATCCATGTTATACAAGAGAAAGTTAAATGGCACCCTTCATGTAGCTAACTGGGTGGTCTTCCAATAATTCTGTAAAGAATCCACCTGAATACCAGCAGTGTAATCCTCCTGTGTCATACCCTTGGGTTGGGGGTTTAACAACAACAACAGCCCTGTTGAAATCACCCGTACTTACACCTGTTAAGGTATAAAAGTTACATAATTTTACGATATGTTATAAGGGCGTGGATTTATCTACATGTACCATTGCTGTTATTTGACAGAGATTTAAACAATGATGATATTAGGGAAGAGGATTTAGGAACAATGCCCCCAGGATGGGAAACGAGACACACTGGAACTGGCAGGGTCTATTTCGTTGATCACAATAACAGAACTACACAATTTACAGACCCTAGACTATCAGCTAATATACAAGTCATACAACAAAGAATGTAAGTTAGAATTCAATACCTACCTGTGATTTAATCATTTATCTGTCATTTATAAAGTGATGTAGTTGTAGGATTATGCCCTTGTTAAAGAACAACGGGTGTCGGGAGAGAACTTCCTTTTGCTCTGTTGCTCTCGTGTGGCAACAGGAGGCCAATCTGTTTGTGATGTTTATTTATTGTGTCCAGTGATTGTCTCCTCCTGTTGTTTGTTGTCAGTGTCAAAGGTCATTACCTTCACCCATTGGGCTAACACACTGTCATATGAGTGAAATAATCTTAAACCAACGTTTAAAAAAGAGGTACAAGGTCAGAATATTTGGAATCAGAAATGTAAATCAGCTGTCAATGCCAGTCACCTAGATCACTCTGTTAACAAGATTTCTTTTCTAATGTAGAAATTGATTTTTTGTTAACAAATAAAAAAAAATACTGTAAATACAGGCAGCAAAGGATTGAATTTATGGAATGATTGTGGAATAACCTTGAGATGGATTTATCATAAAACTCAGCATTTAAGAAAGTGTAACATACTTCCGGGTATTCACCATAAGTTATATTCCCTGTAGAAATCTGTCGGAGTGCTCTTTGTTGAGAACGATAATAACTGTACAACATGCCAACATCAAAACTCTGGAAGACAACAAGATATGCTTAAATGTTTAGTTTTATATTCTGGATACACTTGCTCTTTCAGATTAAAAAAAATAACAACATTTTGTAAGTGTTTTCAATGGTCATCAAGAAATACTGCTGCAGAACTATTTTTCCCCCAAGCCCCTCGGCATTGTATAAAGTTTACTTACTCTCCATAATGTGTGACCGCATATCTTTGACTCTTTCCAAATCTTCTGTACCTTTGTTTTACGATGGTAGAGAAAACAAGTGAGATTATTTGATGTAAATGTCAGGTTTGTAGGTTACCTACTGCAGTGTTGTTCTGGAAATCAGGTTAAACCTGAAGCAAATGTTAGGTAGAGAAAGCCTGAGTAAAGGTGTTTATTGTTTCAAGCTGGTGTCCAGTGTAAGATATCCACTGTTATAATTAGAAATTGAATAAATAACCAGAGATTTTATAAAAACTTTGAATATAGGGTTAAAGGTGATTCAGCTGTTCTAACAAGACAACGCCTCTTTCCATATCCAGCAGATTATAGTCCTATAAATGTTTGATAATTAATGTTAACATCAAAAGTATATCCATTTACTATCAGGTTTTGTTAAAATGAAGAGCAAGTATAGATTGGATGAAATCTGTTAATGTTATAAGACATACATATCAACCACATGTTCTGTTACGTTTCTTTCTTATCCTGCTCATTAAAATGATCAAAGGAATAGATGTACACATGTAGTGCTTCAACATCTCTTATTAGGTTGTTTTAACAGTCGGGTTAAAGTTCTCATTTCAAAATCCTTTATATAAGAATTTCAAAGTCTAGTACTCTTCATAAGTTTTCTAATCTGCTTACAGAGAATAAAAATGTGCTACTCTGGTTATGCGTATTGCAACGAAAACACCATCCTGGTGCCTGGTTTTTAGAATATCTGCATTTACCTCACTGCTAAAAAATACCAGGTTTTCTCAATATCAACATAAATGAGACACAGTACTCCATCTGTAGTGAATATCCTACAGGTTTGCGGAGATAGAATATAAGGGTGGAGTAATTCTATATAAGAGAGTGACTCTATGTAAACAACAGAAAAGCCCATGTGAAAATGTTTGTGGCCGGGGAACCCTGAGCTCCTGTTAAAGGGGGTAAATATCAGGAGGTTTTTAGGCTAGCATCAGGGGTAACAAAAACAATAAAGGTTTCTTAAAGGGTATGTAAGTTCTATGAGGTCAAGTATGAAATTAGGTCAGAGAGATAGTAGGTGAGTGTTTGATACAGCTTGCATCAACAAGATAAGAACTGCAATAAGTGAAATGCCCTTTAGTAAGATGTTAAAGCAAAGCAAAGAAATTTATTGTTTTATTAGCAGTGATAAAAAGGCTGATTTCCTTCATTCATTGTGGTGACATGCTATTGTATGGCAGGCCGTTGGAGGGAGTTTCATGTTGTCCTGGTACTCTCAGAGCTAAAGGGGAACAGGAAGATGATCTGTTTGTTGTGTCCTGTTGTTGTCTTCCTGTATTTTTGTCCCGTCCTGTCTTTGTTTGTTGCCAGTGGAGTCGAAGGAGGTTTCCTTCACCCATTGGGCTGGCACGTCGTCATATAAGTGAAATACCCTTGAGCACGCATTAAACCACAATCAAACAAACAAACAAACAAGCTATTGTATGAGTAAAATCATCTTATGTATGGAGACATAAAACATCAAACAAACAATATTCAATGTTACAAGTAAGAGCATTATATAGTCTTATTTTTTTTGGGGGGGGGGAACACAGTAACACATATATCGTGGCAACAACATACTTTTGTCCCTGATGATGTTGTAGTCTATGTTCCGTATTGACCCTATCTTGTGATTAGCCCTGACATTTTGTTAATCTGAAACCTGTAGCTTTATGCTCTACATCATGGCATTTAATCAGTTTGTAGTGAGGCCGAATGGCATAGATTTGTCAGACCATTCTATATACATCCTGCAGAGTATATTAATAGGCTGCTATCAGTTAGTCCTAAGATAAGACTGCTTATATGGCCATATATATCTTCTCTGTGTACAATAGTATACTCTGTTTTGCCCAGCACACAATATTTCTAAGGTTACAAGGTTTCCTTCTGGTTTTCCACCACATTTCAATAAGGCTGACAAAGAGGTGAACCAAGCTTTGTCGTAAATTTGAAATACAGTTGTGTAAAACCTTGTATGTCCACAAGCATTAAAATAAACTTACTTTCATCTGCCGAAAAATGTCTTAAAAACATGTTTCCATCAATTGGAATGTTTTTGTTTTTGATATTTAGTTTAGCGATAAAAATTTATTTCAAATTGTGAAAAATAAGCACTCTTCATTGGCCATAAGCTTGATGATGTATGGGGAAGAAGTCGTTGTACAAACCCCATATAGCTATGTAAAAATTCTTGGCGGAAAATTCTTAATTGGCGTGATATCTATTTATTTAAACATAGTTGTTTTTTATAATTAAATAGCTTTATTCATTACCACAACAGACCATAAACTTAACAGGTGTTCCCTTTTAAACCTGCAATCAAACAAACTAGCCAAAATTTAGACACAATCTGTCCAATGTGATTAAATTTGTCTTTAACCGAGATCTTATTTGTTTTCAATGAATCAGATTTTCTTGAATGGTTTTCACAGGTAATTTGTTGAACATGTGAAGATGATGACAAGTCCAACGTGCTATCGACACTTAACAATAATGCATTGGCCTCACCTAGATACATGCATAATTAGGTAGTGCATATAAACCATTACAGTTGACCAATGATATGAGCACATAAGTTTGTGAATTGTCTTCTACTTTTATCACAAAAAGCCAGCTAAATATTAAAGATCTGTGTACTGTGAGTTGAGTCTAGGCTTTCTTTATTCAGTACAGAAGGAAGATTATGTATTTTCAACAGAACAAAACACTTGTGTAATTATTTACCATTGAGCACAACCCCATCATGTATACAGCATTGAACAAACCGATCACAAACAAAAAATATTTCACATGGATTAATATTGACTAATTTGGCTGTCAGGATTTTCTGTCACCTGTAGTTGTAGTAAGATGAGCATAGCCTGGCCATAAACACCCTTTAATTTCAAACAAAGTCTGCACTTCACACAGATAATTAAATCTTATTGGACTATCAAAAAGAGAGTTACGTTGCTTTCAATGTCACATGTACATGTATGATGAGCATAGCATGGCGTTATACACTAATCAATAACAAACAAAGCTTTAAGAAGTTCCCACGTAACAATAGTAATTATTTTCTACTCAGGCTGTCAGACATAGGGCTGACTAGGTTTCCTCGTCACCTGTACATGTAGAAAAATAAACAGTAGCTAAGACCATAAAGGCTTGTCAGTTGAAGACAATTGACCAAACTCCTTCTATATCTTCTAGAATAAACATTTAGTTGGGCAGAACAGTGTTAAATGCTATTAAGATGGTGTAAAGTGCACCATATGTAACCTTAAAGTAGATCAGGGATCTGTATACTAAATGGTTGACCTGACCCTAGAACCAGACTTCCCTTTGGCTTACATTGAACTGTAAACACAACCAGTGAGAACTTTACTACTGTAATTAGCTTATAACTAAAGCGCCCATAAAACCTAATGGATATATTTAAAGATCAAACATTGGTCAGGGAGTTAACCTGGATTCAGCAGGGGGCCTTGCCTCTGTAAATATTCTAATAAATATTATATAACACAGAACAAATTATTTAATATATATCAAATTATTATATTTTATACACAAATCCCTGCCATACTGTCAGCTCCATCCACAGTACTGTTATGTAACACAATGTCTGGTATTTCATGTTATTCTCAACAAGTTGGTTTAATTGTTTTTGAGAGATCTTCTTTGTGTTTCTGCCCAAATATTTATGAGATTTACAGAAATGTACACATGTTCACTGTCACGTCAAGATAGCAGCCCCAGAGAGTCTTGGTAATGCCACATTTCACCTGACTTGGTGTATTTTCAGCTGTAGAAATCCTTTAAATGAACAAATTACCTGAAGATGGACAAATTACCTATCATTCTGTGCTTAGTTTATCAGTTAGTACATGGCATAGAATCAGGTGTGAAGCTTAGGCCCTCCCAGGCAGAATAACTAGTTTTGATACTTAATGGCCTGACTGTCTGTTTTTAGAAAGAAGAATCTTGATTTACAACTCTTTCATGGCAACTTAATTTCCCTAGCTTCAGAGCCACACCCTTTCTGTCTCCTCCCAAGCCAAGGCTGGCCTATTCCAGATGCTTTGCCCAGTGATGTTTTATTAAACCAATGAAATGAAATATTTTTTTTAACATACATGATTAGTTTTCATGGACAGTAGTCAATTTCTAGAGATATTAAAAATAATTTTACAGCACACATGTTAAGCTTTATTGCTTAGAAAAGTAACACAGCAGAGAATAACGATAGAGAAATTAAGTCAAAATTTTGCTGGTCTTCTTTCTCACATTGCGGGTGTTTGGAAGGAGCTTCATATTGCCCTGGCGCTCTCAGAGCTAAAGGCGAACAGGAAGCTGATCTGTTTGTGGTGACTTTATCGCGTCATGTTGTTGTCGTCCTGTATTTGTCCAGTCCTGTCTTTGTTTGTTGCCAGTGGTTTCCAGGGGGGTTTCCTTCACCCATTGGGCTGGCACGTCGTCATATAAGTGAATACTCTTTAGTACGACGTTTAACCTCAATCAAACAAACAAGCAAATCTTTTTCACATCAGTAGAGCATTAAACCCCACAAATTTTTTTTTTAAATCTTTCATAAAAATTGGAAAAGACTAGGCTCTGGTTTGGGTGTAGAGGTAAAAAGGTGTCCATGTCATTGAATTATTTCATGCTTGCTCTGAAATCTGTTCACATAAGGGACATTTAAGATAGACAAACATTGATACATGTATACGCATTTGCACTGATATACACTTTGTCACATTACATATCACATGAGTAAGTTCCTATTGAGTTTGCTTGCATTATGTTTTTATTTCATGCATTGTTTTTTTTAGGGTTGGAAATTTGCCTACCTTAAATCCCTATTCTGAGCAATTTTACCAACCTTTATATTCAATTACCCTTCTTTTCCCAAGTTATGAATAAGAAAGTCTACCTGTCCTTATAGCTATTGGAAGATGTCTATCTCTGTCTCAAACAATGGCTTGATTGGTCTCTAGCTAAGACTATCATTCCATGGTGTTCTGTAATAAAGTTGTTATTCTTAATTGACAAAGTTAGCAAAAATGCAATTTCATGCCACTTATATTGTGTTTTTTTCTTTTCCACAGTATAACCCCATCCCCTTCCTCTTCTAGACAACATAATCAGAGAGAACAGAGAGAAAATAAAGAGAATAGCTCACCTGTGCCTCGATATAAAAGAGATCTTGTCCAGAAAATGAAAATATTACGTCAAGAACTTCAGTCACTACAACCCCAGGCTGGTCACTGTAGGGTAGAAGTGTCTAGAGAAGAAATATTTGAAGTGAGTTTCATAAGATAGTCAGTAAGGGTTAGCCAAAGATTTTATTTCATCCTATTTGGTATTGTGATTAAAGTTTTTTCAATTATTTAGATATAATATTACATGTAATTATGTTTTTTCTTTTAACAGGAATCCTATAGACAAATCATGAAAATGAGGCCTAAAGATTTGAGAAAAAGATTAATGGTCAAGTTCAAATTAGAAGAGGGGCTGGACTATGGAGGTGTAGCCAGGTAAATATTCTGCTTAATTCATCGCTGAGAAAGCCTTGTTTACTGCTGTTCACTTAAAGTGTGACTATGGGAGCTGGTATTGATCTATCAGTCTGATGTTTGAAAAATATCACCCCGTGCAAGAATCAGACTGTAACTGTGAATTTAGGTCCCAGAATTATTATACATATTGTTTATGTAGTTCCTTTTGTTTATTTATTATGTTTAAGTGTCTGATAAATATCTTTTCTATTTTTCTTCAGAGAATGGTTATATCTCCTATCTCACGAGATGCTCAACCCATACTATGGTTTATTCCAATACTCTAGGGATGATATCTATACACTACAGATTAACCCGGATTCAGGAGTTAATCCAGTAAGTGAGAACAAGTCATGTGGTCCCGTCAGAGGTTATGGGCTCATACGAAGCCTACCTATTGGAGAACCTTTCTTAATTGTTTGGAGTTTTCTGCTTAACTTGTAGGCCTATATATTCTCATTATTTGACAATATAGGGTTGTTTCTTTTATTGATTGGTCCAGCATACAGCCATAGATTTAAATATGAAATAACCCTAAGTATTAAGACTTTCAAAGTATCAATCAATCAAACAAATTTAATGAAAGAAAACTTTTAGTCACATTCGGCTTTATGGTCTTTCCCACTGATGTTAACAATTTTGGCTTTATTAATTTTACAGAATTTGAGATCAAGATATATCAATTTGTATTGTTTTGTTTCAGGAGCATCTTTCATACTTCCATTTCGTTGGACGAATTATTGGCATGGCAATCTTCCACGGCCATTATATAGATGGAGGATTCACTATGCCCTTTTATAAACAACTTTTAGGAAAATCTGTCACCTTAGACGACCTTGAAATGGTTGACCCTGACCTTCACCGCAGTCTGATTTGGATGCTGTAAGTTAAATTGTCTGTCTTCAATTAAAACATTAGGTTGATGATGTAACCAAACTGTACACAATAAGCCATTGGCTTATAGTGCATACTAAAGTGGTATAAATTTTTAAAAATTAACGTGATAGTTTACTTTTATAACATAAGTTTATCTATATTGATCATCAGAAACCTCTAACGGAACATGGGTTATTGTTGCACACTTGTATTTACTCTTTAGTTTACTCTGGTTTCTACTGTATTGACTGTTCAGTGCACTCAGATATCTGGTGTATATACTCTTTAGTTGACTCTGGTTTCTACTGTATTAACTGTTCAGTACACTCA
>JARFOD010020832.1:0-10987 GCA_031763545.1 Mopalia muscosa
ATTATCTTTGTAATTCAGTCACTTTTAATCGGATTTAAAACCCATTTGGGAATACCTTTAAGTAACTGGGTGTCCAAGTTTCCCTATCCCTGGCTTGTTAAAGTTTTTTTTAAAACAGGGTGTCCAAAGAGAGGTGAACACCCCTCTGCATTATCCTTGGTTTGGACACCTGTCTGCCTAAGCTCTTGGTTGCTGGTGTTGTCAATGCTGGTTTCTTTAACATATTGAGTTGGCTTTTTGTCCATTGCATTACATAACCAAAATATAGATTAAACCATATTTTATGTCATCAAAGAGTGTTTCTAGAATGTTCTGTATAAAATGTTATTTTTTTCAACTTCAGGAAGAGGAAGTATATGTCTGTATCTATTCTCATCGCTATGCCGACACAATCCTCTTTTATCATGAGGGTGGAATTGATATCGGTGATGTGGAAGCAAAAGTAAGGACATTAAAATACCTGTAAACTTAATTAGAATAAAATTTAATCACACTTTTATAAAATTACTTCCTATATCTAAAATCTTTTTTCAATGTTAATTTTTTTCTTGTGTTCAAAAAACTGTTTCATGTTTTAAACGAGAATGGATTATCTGTTTTAAACATATTTATTATTTCTATAATTTCTCTTCTCAGGCCTTGAAATTGGATGTACCAATTGGAGGGGTTTTGAGTGCTGATGATGTTAAAACTAAATTACTCACTAAAGTCTCTGGGGAAACTCATCGGTAAGTTCTGCACATTGAACCTGCTCCCATGGACAAAGTAGAAAACATTTTTAAAAATGTGGGCCGTGGCTCAGTGGTAGCGAGTGCGCTTCCTGAACTGATCATGCCTCCATTTACTGTTAACGGGTTCGAGTCCGCCTTTCGACCATCAGGTATAATGAGCGAGTCACATGTTGTGACTCCGGCAATCTTGAGGGTGGTTTTTATGAGGTTTCCTCTCGGTTTTCCACCGGTTATATGGCTGCGTACAGTGTGAAGTTGACAATCCATCGTCATATAAGTGAAATAGCCATGAGTACAAGGTTAAACACCAATCAAACAAACAAACAAAACAAGAAAGAGGTTAAATTTATTTCCATACTGTTGTTTTAGACAGTTTATTGGATGAGCCATTTAGGGTTTAAGAATAAACACAGTAATGTAACATACGTAAACATTACACCCACTGGGTAAGAGCAGTTTGGTAGCTGTCTTTACTTAGCACTAAAGAAACATTAACTGTCCAACTTCTGTTTTTATTTATTGATATCTCTATCAGTGGTATTGTTTTTCCCAACAGGTTGTTGTTAAAGTTTATCCTGAGTCTTCATACAGCATACAAAGAACTGCATTTCACATATCTGGAGATCAACCCAGTTGGTATGTACATTATAACAGTCTTTAGTCTATTGCGATAAATGTCAAATGGATAATAAATTTTAAAATATATACCCACTGTCCACTTAAATACATGTGTAAGCAAACTTGAAATGAAAGGAAAAGAAGTTACGAGGTTTCCTCCCAGTTTTCTACTGTAATAAGGCAGTGTACATTGTGAAGTGGACAATCCATCATCATATAAGTGAAAAACCCCTGAGTACGCATTAAACACCAATCAAACAAACATACAAAACAGAAGTTGATTAGCTGCTAACGCCAGATTAAAGTGCTAATACTGGGAAAATGTAGATCGTCAACATGACGTGACATCTAAGAGCGGATAAATTTGATAGCACTTTGAGAAACTGGCTCCAGAGTTCTAATTGATGTTTGATATATACAACACCACTGATGTTTTCTTTGCCCTTTCTTCTGTGCCCTTTAGTTGTGACTGGGGGTCAAGTGTATGTATTGGACATGGCAGCTAAGATTGACCAGTGTGCAGAGTACGTTTGTAAACAGAAGTGGGGAGAGATGGAATTCCCTCCTCCATTTGGTAGAGATTTACTTCCAGAGGTTGGTATTTAATTAATAATTATATGTAGTCTATTAATGATTGTGCGGTCCCTGAAGTGGTTCTACTGTTGTTTTGCTAAACATGCTCACATGTAGTATTAACCAGAAGAAGAGGGTGTCTCAAAGCACCATTGTTATAGAAACAAGGGGTCTCATTTGACTGTTCCCCTATCTTTCCTATGTTAAATTTAACTGAAACTGGAGTCTGAAATGGATTCTTGTGTGTCTCAAAGAGGCATCGAGACACCCCTCTGACTAATTCTATGGCATGAAGTGAATGTAATGATATATTTACTTAACACTGGATGAACCATTATTCATGGGTAGCACAGCTGGTTGTCTAAATGCTGAATTTAGTCTGTTATTAAGTCTGAACTTTTCTCTAACAGATTTTTATCCATGTTTATGTCTGATAAATCAGAAATGTTATTGTTGAGTTGTTATATCTTAGGTTGGTTAATACATTAAATGTTAACTACTTTTTATTTAGTCAAAAGAAAATCATTTTAGGATAGAAAAATGAATTTTGAACGTTTTTGCAGGAAGCTTACATTGCCGAGCTGGATGCCAAGAGTGGAGCCTCTCTGAAGTTAACTATTTTGAATAAACAGGGTCGTATTTGGACTATGGTAGCAGGAGGCGGGGCTTCTGTAATTTATGCGTAAGTGTCTGTTTTTCACAGAAATATTGAGAAATTAATTCCTGTTTTATGTGGAAATTGAAATCACTTACTCAGTAAATATACAGAAAGTATTAATATTTTTTTCTCTCGTATATCAGTGTTCTCGGGCTGTAGCTAAGGGGTTAGCAAATGTGCTTACCAATCTTACTTTGATATACCAATGGCCTGGCAACCATCAGGTTTATGAATGTGGCACACCATGTGGCTCCGGCCTTTGACAGAGCAGTGTTTATGAGGTTTCCTCCTGGTTTTCCTCTGTAATTAAGCAAGGAACATTGTGAAGTGAATAATCCTGGGTCATAAGTAAAAAACCCTTGAGTAGGAAGTTAAACCCTAATCAGACAAATATAACAAACAAATGTTGTTCTGTAGTATAAAATGGCACAAGCTCTGGTGATTTTACAGGCAAAGACATCACGCACATCAGAATCAAATGTAAAGGATATTTTAGTTTTGAATGTGTTTTGTTTATACAGGGACACAATCTGTGACTTGGGTGGAGCCGGTGAATTAGCTAACTACGGTGAATATTCAGGGGCACCTAGTGAACAGCAGACGTATGAGTATGCCAAGACACTGCTCAGTCTTATGACCAAAGAGAAACATCCTGATGGTAAGTATACATTTTCTGGGATGGTGCGGCTTGATAAAAAAAACTGGTGCCAAATAATAGCAAATAATTATAGGTTATTGGATTGTGTGGTTCTGTATGAAGAGTCCTGGGGCTGTCAGAAGCTGTGAGCTTGTCCATGTAATTAAAATTAAAATATCTAACTATCTGAGATTTATAAAAGATATTTCTTTGATTCACTGAGGTCACTCCATATCATTTAATTACATTGTGTGATGCTTATGGAAAAAGATGAAAGCAGTGTATATTTTTTCTTTTTGACACGCAGCAAAATATGTGAGTGTGAGTTAAAACTTGATGATTTAAATAGAGTTTTACTTCAAGTTCTTGACGATATAACTGATTTTGTGCTTAGGTAATTATTTATTGATTTTTTTTTATTTTGTTTCCCAGGAAAAGTTCTTATAATTGGTGGAGGAATTGCCAATTTTACAAACGTTGCCAGCACTTTTAAGGTTTGTCTTCCTCTAACATGAATTTTTAAACAGGGCAAAACAAATCATATTTTTGTTTAAGTACCTTGATAAGCATACAATATGCCTAAAGGTCAGTGTTAACACAATCAATCAATTAAACCACTTAATATGCTTGAAACTGAGCTTATGGGCTTGACATACTGGAAATTTGAAGATAGTGACAAATGATTATGCCAACACAATAGGTATACAGACTGAATTATGTATTTAAGGGCCCCTAAATAACCATTAAATCATTTTTTGTTAATGTATTTTAATTTCATTTATTTATTTATCACAAATTTTCACAATTAAAGATCTTGGAAATTCGTTTTCTGTAATAAAATGGTTTCAATTAGGCTTAAATGTAAACATTATATGACGAGACATGTACGTGTTGTTGTAGGGTATTGTCAGAGCTCTTCGTGAATATCAACAAAGATTGATTGAGTTTAATGTCTCCATTTATGTTCGTCGTGGTGGCCCAAATTATCAAGAAGGACTAAGAGTTATGCGAGAACTGGGTAAGTTAGCGGTTGGTGTTAGCGGGCGGTTGTTGCTAGCCATAGATAATGAATTACCTTGAAATAGGTTGTTAAAAATAAATTACATTCTTGGCTGACACATGCCGAATCCAATGCTGTTAATTTGTTATGTTTTAACAGTGGTTATAAAAATAAAGATCTCCCTTGTGCTCCTTAGGTTATGTCATATCTAGTGTTTTATGTCTTATAATGGGGCCTTGGTTTAGTGGTTACATGTGTACTTACTAATCCTACTTCGATGTACCTTTCATGGTTTCAGTTCCACCTGTCACCCATGGGGGTATATGAGTGAGTCACATGATTTGGCTCCCGCAATCCTTGGGGTTTGTTCTCAGTTTTCACCTTAAGTACGACCTGAAACTCAAAGAAACAAACAGTTATACTCTAATGTTTTAAGTATGATGTCTTTGTAACTTGAATCATGCACATGATCTTTTAAACTGCCCTCTATAATTTGCCTCTAATTTACTATATTTTTTCACACCATGGGGGGAGTACAGTAGGCCTATCAACAGTATCAAAACACTTCACATTTAATGATTGTACCAGTGTTTATTATTGTTGGAATACACCGTCTTCATATAAGTCAAAAACCCTTAATTACGCTGTAACACACCAATCAATCAATCTATATTATTTCTCTGCTAAAATTTAAATCTGTTCTCTGTTTTTTCCAGGCAGCACTCTGGGTGTTCCAATCCATGTTTTTGGCCCTGAGACCCACATGACGGCTATTGTAGGAATGGCCTTAGGAAAGCGTGATATCCCAAAGAATCCCGAGGCAGCACCAACGACTGCTAACTTCCTGTTGCCAGGAGGAACGGTAAGTTTATGTTTTTGATAGTACAGTTTGTCTTGACTGAAGCATCCTGGAATGGTTTGGTGCGTACTAAAAAAAACCTTTACACAAAGCAGCATACTGTTAGACAGACCGCAGGGTGTCTTAGTGTCTTTGAGACACCAGGTTTCAATCAAATTTAACATAAAAAAGATAGTGAAAAATTAAGTCAGACACCCTCAACAAAAAAGCTTTTAAAACGTTGGGATTTGAGACACCTTCTTTAACAATTTTTACCTAACACTGCATATTAAAGTCTGAAAATTGTTTGGTTTGAGTCCTTAGATTAGAACATCCTCTATTGTGGGAAGCTTTGTAGATTCGGCTTTCGTTGTTATTTGGCACCTAAAAGTAGTGTGTTTCCATGACATCTCATTAGCAATGGAGAAACATAAGTTTTTCCAGCTGACCAAACCCCGTCACATTTTATTGTGGTGTTTGTTCAGTTTCATTGTTGATATCTGCTATCATTTGTCAATGTCACCCAATGTGCCTTGTATTATTTGGTTGGAGAGCTTCAAGGTCACCTTTGCAACACGTTTTCAAGGTCACCTTTGCAACACATGTTCAAGGTCACCTTTGCAAAACAAGTTCCAAATCGCCTGTACAATACAAGCTCAAGGTCACCTAACAACACAAGTTCAAGGTCATTTGTACAATCTGACTTGTCCAAAACAAGTTCAAGGTCATCTATAGGTTGATCCTCTGTGTTCCATAAAAAGGCCACTAATGCCATCTCCTTGAGCACTAATCTTATAAAGTTTTCATGTCGATCATCTGCCTTCATATTTTGAACTCGTGCTTATTATCTGGGATACTAATTTAATATCTTTCTGCTTGTGTTTCTTTTTCTGACAGGGTGATAAGGTACATGTATATTATAGATGTTGTAACTCTGTAGTTTCCTTATGTTTGTCTCTGTCCTCTATGAATGTAATGTGTATCATAATTTGAATAGTTTGAGTCTGGATGGTGGGTGCAAGATCCCCATGCCCCAGGGCAACATGGAACCAGTTCTTTTAGATTATCTTCTACTGTAAATTTGCACCCTTCGGGCTTAATATTACTGCATGGTGTTTTTGCCTCTGCTTGTCTCATACTTTGCCGTTGTTAGCTACCAGCAACATTGAGGGGGGTTTTCTTTGTCAAATTAGCTGACATCCAGTTTTTTCAGTCATACTGTACAACGTTAGAGAAATTCGTCTTTGGAAGCAGTTACTGTCATTAAATATTGTGTACCCCTCGTTATGACCTACTAAAGCATGGATTTTAATTGTTTGTATTTGAAGCACTAATTGATTAGCTTTTAGTTTACTGTTGCTGTGGGAGCGTAGAGTCTACAGAAAGCCAAATGTTGTGATGTCTGTATATGTGTCTTATGATTGTCCTGCCTTGTGATTCATTTGTGTCAGTGATATTGAGGGTGGAATACTACACTAATTAGGCTGACACGCCGTCCCAATCTAGCAAACCTTGCAGATTGTGGTGTTTTGTAAAAAAAATACAATGTTAAAATTTTTCTATCAATAAAAAATACCTAGACAGACAAGACAACATCCTCATATTAATGTGCTGAACATATAGTAGGTAGCCATAAACATAGCTAATTTGTAAAATCTTGTTCTTTGTCAATATGTCAATGGAGATTTTTAATTTTTAAAATAGGAAAAAGGATAAAAAAAAGACTGGAAAAAGAAATTTAACACCGAATGGAAATTGAAAAAAAAAAAATTCATATTCGATAATATTTTCTGTTAAATGCACTGTAGAAAAAAACAAAAAATACACATTGTGATCCCTTGTAAAAGTGACACTTACCAGATATGTACAAAACACAAAATACACAAGACAATGGGTGTATTGTAGTTTGTACATATCTGGTAGGTGTTACATTTACGAGCAATTATGATAATAAAGAGAAGAAAAAGTCCCCATATTAATGTTAATTTGATTGCATTTTTTCAGAAATCTCCAACATCTAGCCGAAAATCCTCTCAAGATCCCAATAGCAGCGCAGGCTCTAGTAACTCTAATGCTGCCATGAAATCTCCATCAGCCTCTGGAGAGAAAAGCGAGACATCACCACTGTTCAGTCGGAACACCAAGTCAATCATATGGGGAATGCAGCAGAGAGCTGTACAAGGAATGCTTGACTATGATTATGTCTGCTCACGACCAGAACCTTCAGTCGTTGCTATGGTCTATCCATTCACGTAAGACAATCAAACATATTCAGTCAATTGACATGTTCTACCTCTGTCTTTGAACAATGAGAAAATTAGGCCACACCAATTTTGTTTTATAAAGAATCTGATTTACCTGCAAAAATCTATGAGGTGACCCTGCAAATCTTAGAGGTGTTTTCCACTGCACTTTTAGTACGGTAGAGTGATATGTGAAATCTTATGTGCCATCATAGAAATAGATTATAAACAACCTGAATAATGCGATAAAACTGTGTAAAATTTTATCTTCAGAGAATTAAGTAACTTTCTGTCAAATTTAGGCCAAACTGCTTTTACATTTCTTATGTGTACATGTATTTCTTGCAGAGGTGATCACAAACAGAAATATTACTGGGGACACAAGGAAATTCTCATACCAAGTAAGTGTGGATGTTTGAAGTAATGATTTCCATTACATCCAGGAAAATGAAGAAACCAATGTTTTTCATAATTTCACACTTGATACATGAAATGTGTAATTATTAAATTATTTTACGTTAATACCTTATCAGTTAAAGTGGTGATTTTAACTTAATGCAAACCTTCTATTTCATCCTCACTTCGTGATCTGAAAATGTTTTTTGTTTTATGCGAAACGAAGGGGGTTTTATTCTCGCGCACACCTACCAGATTAAGCACACTTATCCCCTTTGTTGACGAGTCAGTGGTTGTGGCTTCGGCAATCGCAGGGGTGGTTTTTACAAGGTTTCCTCCTGGTTTTCCACTGTAATAAGGCAGTTTGAAGTGGACAATCCGTTGTCATATAAGTGAAATACCCTTGAGTATGAACAAACAAACAAAACAAACTTTTGTTGCATTCAAGATAACCATATCCCACTTGTTGCATACTAAATAACAAGAGTAATCCCCCTTGTTTTCCAGTGTATAAGAACATGGGTGATGCCATGAAAAAACACCCCGATGCTGATGTCCTCATTAGTTTTGCCTCCCTACGTTCAGCTTATGACAGCACAGTGGAAACACTCAAATACTCACAGGTTTGTCATAACATTGTGAACTCTTTGGCCCTTGAAGTTTTTTTATCATGCCTTTGATGTGCATCTTGTGGTTGTCCTCTGTTTGTTTGTAGAGGGTGTGTTTTATACAGGTTTGTGTCACCACTTTCTGGGTGAAGACCTACGCGTCCAGTATTATAGATTTAAAGGAGCCTCCTGGTGCTCTCAGAGCTAAGGGGCTTCACAAAGGCAATCTTTTTGCATTGGCACTGTATTGTCCTTGTTTGTTGTTGATAGAGTAGGGGTGGTTTCTTCCACCAAATGGACTAGCATACCGTCATAACCATAAACATCTGAAATAACCTAAAGTTTGGTGTTAAACCCCTATCAACTAACCAAAACAATTTCTCACAAATTGCTTAAGCTAGCTTCACTTAACTCACCGGGACGAGTCCAGGACTCGATTTCACAAAGCAATTTTATACAATGTTTAAAGGGCCTCACATATCTCAGTTTTGAAGTTAAGTATTATAACACAAGTAAGTCACAATTAGAGGTATTAATTTAAAACTACGTTAAGGCAAGTGGCAAAAATATAAAATTTAGTATTTTGACTTAAGTCAGAAAATGCTCTGTGGAACCGGCCCCTGTCATACAGAAAGAGTTGAACAGATTTGATTTTTACATTCTTTGTCATCACACCAATCTGCCCTCCTCATAAAATAATGAAATCTGAAGGGAGAATTCAATTGCAAATCTATTACTTCTACCAGGTCATTTCTTTCGTAAAGTTTTAGTTAAATAAATGTAAACGCTTATTTTTTATTTTGCAGATTCATTTCTCAACTCATTTCTTTCGTAAAGTTTTAATCAATTAAATGTAAACATTTATTTTTATTTTGCAGATTCGCTCAATAGCTATTATTGCTGAAGGTATTCCTGAGAATTATACCAGGCAGCTTATCAAGATGGCCGACGAGAAGGGGGTCTCTCTGATTGGTCCAGCTACAGTGAGTACTGGGATATAAAATAATTTTATAACACGTGTAAAACATAACTTTATTTCTCTGTTTCGGGATCAGATTCTGACACTTTTTGATTTGAAGTTTTTACTGTTAATTAGATAATTTGGCTCCTTTTAAATGTGACTTTGTATCTATTTAAAAATCTGACTACCTATAACATGTATTGTACTGTACATATTTGAAGGAAGATTTTTGCAGCAAGATTGATTATCACAATAATGGAACAATTTTTAATCGTGTTGGATAAGTGCTCGGATGCATATGATGCAGTGGCAATTTATAAATTGTCTTTAGTCTGGGGCCATGGATTAGTGGTCAGCTAATATGCACTTACTAATCCTACTTTAATGAACCATTCACAGGATTGAGTTCATCTGTCAACCATCAGGTATATTAGGGAGTCACAATTTGTGGCTCATGTTATTGTGAGGGTGGTTTTAATGAGGTTTCCTCTAGTTTTCCACTGTAAGTGAGTAAGGAATATTGTGAAGTGGACAATCTGTCATCATAAAAGTGAATTACACTTAAGTACAATGCTAAAACCCAAACAAACGAACATAAATGTTTTTAAAAAATGTTATTATACTCATTTCCTGTGTTCTTTAGGTTGGTGGTGTGAAACCGGGCTGTTTTAAGATTGGAAATACTGGTGGTATGCTGGACAACATACTGGCTTCTAAACTGTACAGACCTGGCAGGTACGGTTTCTGAGTGGATTCTTTAATTAGCTCTAGGGGGACTTTGATTTTTCCAAGTCCCATTTTATAGTCTTTCAAAAAATCAAAATTAACGCCATGTACTAAAAAAATAATGTCAAATAAAATTTTAGGTATTTTGTGACAAGAAGAATTATAAGAAAAAGATGTCAATTTGTACATTTTCTCTGACATATTGTTTGCAGCTGTTTATTTTTTAAGGACACCACCATAACATAAGCGAAATAAAATGGATAAAAAATTACAAAGTCAATTTTTTTTATTTATTTTTTTCCAGTGTAGCATATGTGTCTCGCTCAGGTGGAATGTCTAATGAACTGAACAACATCATTGCTTTGAATACAAATGGAGTGTACGAGGGTGTGGCTATTGGAGGAGATAGGTAAGTCGTTGTAGGGGTTTCAATAGACACTTTTTCATCTAGAATATCTAAATAAAAAATGACAGAAAATTGTTAGGAAAAATTTATTTTTGGCTTCTTATTAAATTCAGAATTTACAGTGGATGACCCGCAGATTTTCTCACTTCATCCCGTGTCATATGCCACCAAAATGTTGGTTTTATTTAATTGACGATAAAGAGTTAGTAAAATTAAGTATTGATGCATTTTGTGCGCTAAAAATATTGAGATTTAGCCAATCTCAAAATCAGTTCGATGAAAAAATTTGATCTATAAAACCCCTGGGTTGGCAATACATTTCTCAATCAAATATTGCTTGGAACTTTCGAGGCCCTTTGGCTAAGGACAGTTTGTTTTGAGAGTAGCAATTCTGACTTTACTAAGCACTGTCATAAGATTAACATTTCAAATTTATCAAAATGGTACAGGGCCTACGACAGTGGCTTAGGGGTTAGCATGTGCGCTTTCTAATCCTACTCCAATGTTCATGGCGGGCGGTTGGAGGGAGCTTCATGTTGCCCTGGTGCTCTCAGAGCTCAGAACAGGAAGCCGGTCTGTTTGTGGTGTCTGT
>JARFOD010020854.1:0-10985 GCA_031763545.1 Mopalia muscosa
CTTAACAAGTGTGCTTACTAATCCTACTGCGATGTACTGTTCACAGGATTGAGTCTGTCTGACTCCCTTATGTATAGCAGTCATTTTTTACAAAGTTTTCTTTGGTTTTCCACCTTAATTAGGCAAGGAATAGATGAAGTGGACACTCTGTCATCATATAAGTGGAATATCCTTGAGTATGACGTTAAACCCCAATCTAACAAACAAACAAACAAACCAATCTCTATTCTTATTTTAAAAAAAATTGACACACTGGGCTGGCAAAACCTGCATCACAACAAAAAACATGTTAAGTATAGTCAACAGAAGCAAAGGAAAACTTTAATTTTAAAGTGTCACAGTAATTTTTGTAACTGAGGGTTTAACCAAGATGCATGTAAGATTCTTACAGTAAAACCTAAGGCTGTAGCAGTATAAATTTTTATAGATTTTTCAGAATGTTTTTATTTGTGTCAAGTAAGTGATAAAGTTATAATGCAAATTTCAAGTGAATCTGGTGGTTTTTACATTTAAACTTTTTCATGTCGACTGTTTTGTTGCGTATAGGTTGAGCTGATCAACTCAATAAGAAAGCGACCAAACTCTTATCGCTCTCTTGAACAGTAGTAATGGGGTCATTGTGAGTTCATTCATGTCTCCCACAATCCAATTCTTCTTCCTGCAATGCTACTCTTACCGTAACTTTATAGATTATATGACATTTTGATACAAATGATCATGGTCACTGTGAGTGCATTCATGTCTCCCACAATCCAATTCTTCTTCCTGCATCTGCTTTACATTTGGGTTGTAGTATGTTGATAAATTATTTGACATTTTGATAGCAGCAACCAAGCTCTTATCGCTCACTTTAACAGTAGTAATGGGGTCACTGTGAGTTCATTCATGTCTCCCACAATCCAATTCTTCTTCCTGCCTCTGCTTTACATTTGGGTTGTAGTATGTTGATAAATTATTTGACATTTTGATAAAAGCAACCAAGCTCTTATCGCTCACTTTAACAGTAGTAATGGGGTCACTGTCAGTGCATTCATGTCTCCCACAATCCAATTCTTCTTCCTTCAATCCTGCACCTACTTTACATTTGAATTTCAGCAACATGATAAAATAATTTGGCATTTCTATTAAAGTGTTGATGGTCTAATTACTCTATTTAGCAGTAAAAATGGGGTCACTACGAGTCCATTTATGTCTCCCACAATCCTATTCTCCTTCCTGCCTCTACTTTACATTTGGGTTGTAATATGTTGATAAATCATTCTGCATTTTGATAAAAGCTCATTGTTCGCTTGGACAGTAAAAATGGCCTTTATTTTCGTTTGAATATAATAATTATGCTCTTACACTTGTCATTTGGAGCTAAATACAATCATACCATCTTTTAGTTCTTATTCTAGTTTTAGCACAAAAAATATGTTTTGGCTCCTAATTCTGGTATTTGCGTAATTGCCATAGACTTAAAATGGATTCCTATCTGTGTTTAAGCATTAAGACTATTGACTTTGAATTTTCAGCATAATTTATTTGGACTGTCTAGTTTTTTTAATTTGAGGTGTAGGGATGATAATCTATTGCCATTCTTTGGAGTTTAAGTGTAACTAGAACAAAATTTAGAGTCTTCATTTCATTTTATAATTGTGCCCTCGCCCATGGCTTAGTGGTAAGCGAGTGTGCTTTCTAAAGCCTACTTCGATGTATGATTCATGGGATAAAGTCCACCTGTCGACCCTCAGGTATATGATTGAGTCACAAGATGTGGCTCTGGCAATTGCAGGGGTGGTTTTTACGAAGTTTCCTCCTGGTTTTCCACCGTAATAGGGCAAAGAACAGTGTGAAGTGGACAATCCATCATCATATAAGTGAAATACCCTTGAATATGGCATTAATACCAATCAAACAAACAAACCAACCATTTATAATCATAATACACTTTTCATTTGGGTTAAAGTATACTAATGTATAGACTTGAGCTTTTAATTTCAGTTTCACAACAATTGTTATATTCTTTGCTGGGATTTTTACATTATCACAATATACTTAAGATTCTTATTCTGGTTTTCATATGATCACAAAATAAACTTTCTGGTTTATTTGGTTGATTCAAATACAGAATTCAAGGTGATTAGTACATGTATAATCAGGTGCCCAGGTGTATTATTTGTAGCCTAACTACATGTATGCTGTTTAGGCTTAATCTCATTCGTCATCATTCATTCAAGTTAATTGCCTTGACAATAGTTTTTGGATTTTAGGATAAAAATTCAGACAGTGTACAGTAGTATACTTAACATTTTCTGGCTTAAGTGAAATCACAACATAGACTTTGCCCTTCAATCAGGTTTGAGGAAAGTGAGGCTCATGGTGGTTACCATGTCAGCCTACTGATCTTCTTCCTTTATAGCAGGTGGTTGTCCTGGTGTTCTCAAAGCAATAGTCAAAGCAATAGTCCAGTTGTTCTACAATCCTGTATTTGTCCCATCCTGTATTTGTCCTGTCCTGTTTGTTTTTGTTGCCAGTGGTGTTGAAGGTGGTTTCCTTCACCCTTTGGGATGGCATGTCATCATATAAGTGAAATACCCTTGAGTACGAACTTAAAACCCAATCAATCAATCAATCAATCAATCAATCAATCAATCAATCAATCTTCCTTAGTACAGCTGACATGGTGTGGTGTGGGGCAATTACTCTAAGGGTCGTGGGTTCGATTCCCAGAGTTAATTTGAAGAGGAGCAATGCTGTTTTTGCCTAGCACTGGAGGAAAATTAACATCCCAACATTATGTAAACACTTCACATCCTGGCTTTGCCAAGGTCAATTATTTTGGATAAGACCGCGATCGTATAAGTGAAATCCCCTTAACTATGACATAAAACATTTATAAATCAATCATCATGATTTTTCATCATACGTTGACAAGGCGCAGTGTGAAGTAGACAATCCAATTACTTACATAATATAGAAACATAGACACCTGTCAGGGGTAAATGTATGGTACATATATGAGTATGTCTATTCCATACAGATATTTTAATCTAATTATATTTGATTATAATTTTTGGGGGAAATGGATTAAATCCTTAAGTAAATCAATCTTTTACCATCTTCTCTTCAGGTGTTAGATGAAGAGACACCAACAAAACAAGAAGAGGAAGGAGTTCGTAAGAGAGCGCCCATCCAAGACAGTGTGAATAATTCTGGCTCATTGACCCAGGGGGATTGACGGTGGGGGTCCAGGGTAGTTTAACCTGTCTGGGAGATGGACAGGAATGTGGGGTCAGCTTAGAGGCCCAACCACTGGAATTATCAGCTTTCTTCACATAATCTAATGTGTAACTTTCATCGTCAGAGTACTGTGTCATCCACAACGAAAGGAAGGTTTAAGGATGGATATTCACTTTGAGGGTCAAAATGTTCAATTTTTTTAAGTTCTTCATTGAACATTGTTTTGTTGTTGTTTTTTGTTTTTTTTCATCTTGCATTTAGGGAAATTTTTTTACAAAAATAAGAAGTCATTTATTTTTAAATTTCTGAAATTATGATTTAGTTCTTTGCTGGATGGTTTTTGTCTTGATTTCTAGCATTTCCATTTTTGTCAAAATTTAATTTTTCGATTCTCTTTTCTTAAAAACCCTTTTAGATAAACTCGTGGGATTTTGCATACATGCACTTATTAGTGACATAATATCTAGTAAAGCAGGTCTGTGCTGTAATCTCTTCTGACATAACCTTAAAATCTTAAAATTGGTTGAGGTAACCTTACATCTGCATTTTCCCCGTGGTTTGCTTATTTTTATACACCCGCTTTCGAAGAAAGTGGACGTATTATGTTACAGTGCTGTCTGTCCGTCTGTCCGCACCACCTTGTCCAAGCCATAACTTTTAAACAAAAACTTTGAGGAAGCTCAAACTTTGCACAATTGTTCCTCATAGCTAGGGGGTATGTCATGACCTATATCCAAGGTCATTGAGTCAAGGTCAAGGTCACCATTTCCATTATACTAAAAATCTTGTCCGGCCCATAACCAACAACTTGCAGCGGGCGTATCTTGCACCCCTTGAGTGGTGCCCTAGTTTTTCAATCGCATATTATTATATGGAAGTTTCTGAGACTTTCTGAGACAGAATAATCCCGGACTCGCCTTCCTCTTTACAACCCAGAACTCCTCGATCTCTTTGACGTTGAACTTCCGTAAAATCCGGTTGTAACAAATGACGGATTCTCTGAAATAAAGAACAAAAAACCAAGTTTTTATTATATGGCATGTTTGCGCATTACAGTTTGTAGAAGATGTTGTAATTTACTGAGGAATGCTTCAAATGAAGAAAGAACGAAGTGTAATAAATGGCTTGAGTGTCCAGGAAGTGTTATTTTCCAGTTTTTGGCTAAGCGAAATGGCTTAAGTAAAATAAAAATAGTGAACTTTTGGACTTCTTACATTCTAGTGAAAGACAAACTTGCTAGTGCAAATGGTTTTCGAAAACTTTAATTTTAAGACACCTAGACGTCTAGAGTAAATGAACTATAACAGCTAGAGAAATTAACATCCGGGCTTTGTAATGAGCCATACGGCTTAGACGCAGTCTTTTTCTAGGATGATACATTT
This sequence comes from Mopalia muscosa, assembly GCA_031763545.1. Lineage (NCBI taxonomy): Eukaryota > Metazoa > Mollusca > Polyplacophora > Chitonida > Mopaliidae > Mopalia > Mopalia muscosa. The sequence goes on from JARFOD010020854.1 coordinate 4,605, forward strand.
TGTGCATTTATCATAAAAGTGTATAAGAAGTTATGAATAAAAAAAACGAATACATTAATGCATAACTAGATCTTCTAACATATAGATAACACTTTGTTATTGATGGGATAATTTACCTGCGAGAATGTAACTGGCGTAGTTTTTATCTTATAGAGCATCATACCAGGTAGACATAAAAGTCCAGGAATTGCCAGAGACCAGCCCACAGCTTGGGTCCATTCGGGGAAATGATACGTTCCTGATTTTCGTTTATACGTTAAAACTGGATAGGAGACAATGTTCATCACCAGTAATGTCTGAAAAAACAAAATAACACATACAAAGTCAAACAGATTAACGCCTCATTTACACCGGAGTTTCGATCATGCCATTGCCATACGATAGACAACCATAGACAATCTTTATAGAAATAAATATTCAATCCTCTTCAAAATTTTCCCGATCTAGCGATCCTTCAGCGATCCTTCGGGTATCTCCGGTATGGAGTCGTCATTGCCCCCCCCCCCCACCCCCCACCCCAATATTGTTCAGAATGGAGTTTCTCCTGCCTACCTCACAGCTTAAATGTCTCATATGAATAGTCACAAGTTGCAAGTGAAAGAAAAAATCCAAACAAATTCTAAGCCTCGGGAAAAATTGGGATTTATCATACAGATAGTTTATAATATTATCTTTTGTAAATCGCTCAATTTCAACCTGGTATAAAACCCCATTTGGGAATAGCTTTAAGACTGACAATCAAAACTTATAGGCAGAGCACAAGAAATGTCTGATATCTTACCAAACAAATGGCAGGGGTAACAAAAAGCCACATATACTTGAAGAATGGTCCGATTCGGTATCCCAACATGTACTCTATATTTTTCTGGAAACGATTCACACCTGATCAGAAAAAAACCGAAAGAACTGAATTATTGTTTTGAATTCGAATTTAGGTAGTCAAAAAATAATACATTAATACATATCTCAAATAGCAGAAGCATGATGGTGTTAATATGTTGAAACAAAGTTTGCAGAATTTAAGATACTGTTATTCTGTCTTGTTTCTTTGTTGAATATATTCTGTATTGATCTGTCAGGCGTTATGTAAAGCCATTTCATTCCGTTCCTTTCTAGGTATCTTTATTGAATATAAATATGTATATTAACATTTCCATAATGTTTTTTATTCTTTATTGGTCTGTCAGGTGTTATGTAAATCTGTTTCAGTTTCTTTTTATTATCTTGGGATTTGTGAATAGGATCTGGTAACACTGTGGGTACATTTTGTGATTTCTTTGGTTAATTATATGGGATTTAATCAAGATTTTGTTTGGTGTAGAGTGTTATTCAACTGACTGAAGACTAGCTGAAATGTAAACACTTACCGTAACAGTAGGCGATGACAATACACTCAAGAAAGACAATAAGCATGGTAAATTTCCCACCACAGTACCATTCTACTATCTGTTCTACATATATTCCACCCTGCAATATAAACGCAGATAGAAATATTTAAACCTGAAAAAGTGCTGAATAATATACGGCTTAATCTGGGATCAAATATGTGTACTATAATGCAATTAAACAAACAAAACAAAAAAAACCAAACAAAACGAATTTAAAAAACCCCATAAAAGACCCAAATAACAAATACTACAAAAAACTTGATAAGCAATTTTTGGTTTGTCCCGTTTGTGATTAAAGACAATAAATGAAAGTGTAGTTTCATATATTTCACTACATAGACTTATCTAACATTTATTCATTTTTTAGTTAAGGGATGGAATTTTATTTCGATTCTGTTTTCCCAGCGAAAGTTTATCTTTGCAAAAAAGAGGTAAGTTGGACTTTTACAATTACAAACACATGTGTAATATACCTCTGTAACCATGGAGAGCGTCAACAGGAACCACACAGAACAACACCCTGCAGAGAATAATTCTTTATATGGACTGGTTCGAATACGAGGAGATAGAAGATCACTCACGTTGATAATAAACGCTTCAACACCAGCAAACTGTAACAGGAAAGACATTTAATAATATTTTATCAGAATATATATTTTTTATATACATAATTTTATTTTAACAAGATCTCAAAACCACCTTTATTTATAAAAACCAGAACAACATTCAGCAGTGAAGACAATTGATGTTCAACGAGCTGCAATTTAATAATCTATTCTCAAACCTCTAGTATTTGGAAACGGTTCAGTACCGAATTGAATCTATTATATTTCAGGCGTAAGAGAAGGGGGGCAATTGTGACTAAAACCGATAAAAAATAGAAATAACATGTTGTTTAAATAATTCTTAACACGTGGGTCTTAAGCTCTGATATATAATTTCTAAAATAAACCTTGCGTACCTGACTGTCGATGGCAATAAAGGCGAGCATGAGGAAGAATAGAACAGACCAGAGTTGGGGTATTGGAAGCTGAGCAATGGCTTCTGGGTAAGCAATGAACGCCAAACCAGGGCCTGAAAAGAAACAAAGTCTCTCTCTTTAACAGGGGAGCGAGCGGTTTACAGGGAGCTGTCGGTTACCCTGCGTCTCCCGAAGCTGTAAAGTAACATGAAGCTGTATGATCTGTTTATTATACCTTATAGTTTTACTTTAAGTTAAGCCGTCCCTCAAGGAAAACTTTCTTCTCTAGATTAGGCTCTTTTGGGGGTTTTCCTGGGATCATTTGTTTTGGCTATTTCATCATTGTCACAAGAATGCTTTCAATTGAAAAGAAGGACATGAATTGATAAAAAGAATAGAATTCGAAATTGCTTTGAAAAAAATGGACGATTCCATAAAAGCTATAAACGACGGAAGTAGGTACGAGTTGCCAAATGACTCTTGTTAACAAAAGATAGTTGATGATATTGTTTGTTTTCGTAGATACCTGCTTTATCAAGTATTTTGTTTTACCAAAACGGATCCATACTTATTCCGCCAATTCGGGTTTTACGGCTAAATTAACGATTATTTAGGGGCTATGAATGCTCGGTTGTAAATACAACAAAGTTTTTTTGTCTTTCAAAAATATATTCTGAAAAAATATAACAAAAAATAAATGTCATTGAAAATGGTTACCAATCCTTTTTACATTTTAATTATCATCCATAAAGTACGCGTCCAAGTTTACATATCAGTCAACCTGGTGTTAGAATGACTTTACATGTAGGCTATATAACAGCTATACAAAGATTTTCCCTGAATTTAAAAATATATTACGACTTACCTGATTCGGCCACTTGATCGATAGGAACCCCTTGTCTATCTGCCATAAACCCCAATACAGTGAAAATAACAAACCCGCACAGCAAACTAGTCCCGCTGTTTATTGCTGAAAAAATCCAGTAATGTCTGTAAACAACACAGCATTTTGCACACAGTCTGAAGACTTTTAGCAAGTTGGTATATGTTCTGCTTGTCTTTTGTGAACATATCTTATTACTATTATTGAGCCAAACTTTAAAAAATACAGTAATGTCTGTGAATCAGAAAAGTATTGCCATGAACAAAGGTTAATATTAAGGTTATTGACAATACTGTACGGCCTATATCGGCTATGAGATCTTAAGGTGCGATGTTTAAAATGAGTACCAGCCATCACATCTGTAAAATAGTCAGTTACATTGAATTGTTCGGTATGGAATCCCCCGGATATATTGTATAGATATCTGATATGTTAACATGCATGAAGTATGACTTAGTTACAGTCCTAGTTTTAAATAAACAATGGTATTTATGCCACAATCACATTTGTGCTACGACTAGGATACTAAGGTCGTAGGTCCCGAAATCGAATTATACATGCAGTGGTCGTAGAAGATTTGCGGTGGCATGGCGGGAAACTAAATCGCCTTTTTTCCCTTCCTACCTTGTCTTAATAGAATATACAACAGCTACTTTCGGTTGACCTCAATTTACGGCACCCAATCAGATTGAAGCTTTCATAAATTAGAAGAGGCGATCTAAACACAATGGCGCCACGCGTGGTTGTTGTCGACTTTGATTTGTAAACTGCTTTCTGATTGGCTGCTTGTTTCTGCAATAGTCCAATTAAATTCTTGCCACGTTTTTGCCTCAAATTGCAGCAAGGGGTAGTTATGTGTAAGTCTCGTCTTACACAGGTTGACCCTTGCAATGGAAGATGCTTTGTTTTAGACCAATCGATCAGTATACTGTTGTGCAATGTGTCACACCAATTGTTCAGCATTAAACAGTGGCTTATTAGCGCCATTTGCGATTTATCCTGACATCAATTACTGACAGGCTATCTTTGTTGATCTTAGTTGCTATTTTCATCGGCTAACTTTTGGAACATATATTTACTTCAGACATGCCGCTAAGCATACTATTGGTTTACCTATTTCGAGAACACATTTTTCGGAAATAAAATGTCTTCATCAATGCGGAGACAAAATATATTTTACGACAATGCTAATAACTTACTTGAGAATGTTGTGATGGAATTTATTACAGCTTCCTAAAGCAGTGTGAACGGAGATACCCACAGCATAGGAATAGAAGACCTGAATACACGCATCCAACCAAACCTATAAAAGGGAAAGGAAGCATAATTTCCAGTTATCACAATGTTTTCAAATATCAATTTGAGAAACTGTCAGTTCCTCATACACTACAGCATTTGTGGTAGAACTCGCAACATTTCAATTAGACCAGATCGATCTATGAATTATCATGCCTTCATATTAACGCACTGTATATTCATATGAGATGAACTAGAACGTGAAAAGGAATTGGTCTTAAATTTAATCAACAAAAGCACAAAGTATTATTTTGGACTTCAGTACAAATCCATTGTCAATTTCAACCCTGCGCGGGTTACGTGCCGTGCGCAAATAAAGATAATAAGGAACACAGCTCAGCGGTATAAACATCACAAATTCGTACCAATTGTTTAAATCTGCCTCAAAGACAGAAACAGCCTTTGCTTTAGATAATTGCATTATCAGTAAAAAACTTATGGTGTTGTGACATTTTCAATTTTCAACGGAGAGTGCACCCGTCACATCCCACCGTGCGACTGTCCATCTAGCGAAATTCCAATAATAACAGTATCGGACTTGGCTGCGTCTTTTTCTGATTTTTGTTTTCTTAATTTTATGAAACATTACAAACAGGGAATTGGTTGTCGCGAACATTTTTTAAAGCATATCTGCCTCAAAATCACTGTAATTAAATTGCTTCAAAATATTTTAAAAACAATTTTGGGAACAATTTTTCTGCTGGCGTTTTTCGCTGTTTCCTATCTCCGTTGAGTCTAACAACGTTGTAGAGGCATCACTCGATGCCTGTAGAGGTAACTCCCTTTTTCTGGATTGGATGTTGGTAGTGTGAGGGGGGATTTAGGAAGTGCCGCATTTGAAGCAGCGGGAAATGTCTATTTTTCTGTCTTTTGTCGTCTTAGAATGGTGTTTAAACACTCGACGTCGGCCATAGTACTGTTGCTAAGACCTCTGCCGTCATTTTTTCTCATGGAAATTTCTCGCGGGCGGTTGGAGGGAGCTTCATGTCGCCTTGGTGCTCTCAGAGATAAAGGAGAACAGGAAGCTGATCTGTTTGTGGTGTCTGTATTGCGTCCTGGTGTTGTCCTGTATTTGTCCCGTCGTGTATTTGTTGGATGCCAGTGGTGTCGAGGGTGGTTTCCTTCAGCCATTGGGCTGGCACGTCGTCATATATGTGAAATACCCTTGAGTACGACGTTAAACCACAATCAAACAAACAAACAAACAAATGGTAAGTTACTCTAATATTGAATAATAAATAATTTATGTTCGTGTCACAGTGCAAATTTAAAATAAAATATGTTCCTATGTGTTGTCATAATTAATTCTAAAATACATTCAGTTAGCTTACCTGTCCTTTAGCAAGTTTCTCCCATTTGGGTATCAGGTAGTATTTTATACCTTCTGATGAACCTTGTAACGTGAACCCCTTTACCATTAGGACTATCAGTAAGACATAGGGAGCAGTTGATGTCACGTAACTTACCTGAAAGTAAATTAAAACCAAATGACGTGTAATTCCATAAAATGTAGTCAAGAAGAATTTTTGTTTTGTTTGTTTGTTTATTCACCAATCAGGAATATTATCATAAATATAACAGTATGACAGTTTAAATTAATACATACAAAAACAAATGGTGTAAAGACAAACTGCATGTACCTGTAATTATATACGAAGATAGTGGCTATCTGTATACACATGCATATACAAACATACATACATAAAGACATACCATAGATATGAAAATTTACACTCATATACACATATGTCCAAACATACCTACATATAAATAAAGACATCTACATTATTTTCTAAATATATATGTATATACATATATGTTTAAAGATAAACATACATACACACATATTTGAT
>JARFOD010020865.1:3688-24537 GCA_031763545.1 Mopalia muscosa
CCCCCCCCCCCCCCCCCCCCCCCCCCCCCCCCCCAGAGTGTTAGCCAGAGGGGTGCCTCAGTGTCTTTGAGACACTCAAGAAGCCATTTGAGAGAGCCTGTTTCAGTCAAATTTAACATGGGAAAAATAGGAGAACAATAAAATGAGACCTTGTTTCTGTAAAAATGATGATTTTGAGACACCCTATTCTGGATTTCTGGCTAATACTATTGGGGGGGGGGGGGGGGATAACTACAACAGTCTGAGTTATCCCCTTTCTGATGGTAATATTGGAAGACAGGGAAATAAGGAAAGGATATCAAAAAAATCTGTAAACTTAAAAGGTTCTTGACCCATTGTGACAACTGTTGGCAGCAGGAATTCAAAAAGTGCACTCCTATATAGACACACATCATTACTTTTGACTGACAAGACAGCATATACATCTAGAAAACTATTGAGCCAAGATTGCCAAAAAAGCTGTGAAGTTAAACGGTTACTTTAACCCACCATTTTGAAGAAGGACAGTCACAGACAGCTGTGGCCATAAAAAGGCATATTTTAAATAAAAAAATAACTCTGAATTACTAAAGACAAACAGAATTGTAAGAAAGTCTGGGGTTGTCAACTTATCTGAAGGGCCTACACTGAAGAGCTTTGAAGAATTCTGAGACTATGGAGTGACTAACAACAGTTGTTGAAGAAACTGATTACCCAGTGGGCGAAGTTCCCAGGATGTCTAGATGACTTCACTATGACAATTAGGTGGGTGGTAATTTGCCCCGGGAGTTTCACCCTGCTACCCACAATCTTAAAGCTGAATTCGCGGGTTGGGCCATCAGGGGTTGTTGGAAGTCAAATTTAAATTGACTTCTATCAACCCATAGCTTGGCACATTTAGGATGGATGAAACTAAGACATTAACAATAAAATGCTCTTTAGCTTCACCAAATTACATGTAAATTTTAACATTATCCAACAGTCTTTCAAAAGTATTATTCCATTTCCCACCAATGGTTGATATGTCATTTAGTAGTTTTTATATTATATAAAAATACTTATACTGTGTTCTTCAGGGTTAAATATTAAAACAGTATAAACCGAAAGTTCAAGTCATTTTCAGGCCAAATTTAAATAGGTATAGTTTAGAACACCCCTTCAAACGTAGAAAAGGCAACATATTGTGCAATGGTTTCAGTTTGTCCCTGAACTTTTACAAAATTGTATGCTGAAGATTGATTCAATCAAATCAGAAAGCCTGTTTGCCAAGGATACATATCAATGTGTCAACTAAAACAAAAATAAGGATTAGGTTTTGTGTAATCTTACACAGAGACTAACATAAAAGCTCTGTTGTACAAATAGTGAAAATGGCCACCAAGAGTTTAATCGATTGATTGATTGGTGTTTTATGCCATGCTTAAGGATATTTGACATATATGACAGCATGTATGTACAACCAATCTGTGAAGCATTACGTTGGAAATTTCATTTTCAGTAAATACTGCCAGGTCAACAAAAGTAATCTAATAGACTCCTAGAACAAAATCATCACCATAGCACTTTCGAATAATAAGAAAAATCCTGTTTACAAAACAAATGTGTCACAAAATGATAATTGTGACACAATGTTAATGACTGAAGCTTACATTCAGGGGCTTAGCCAGAAATGAAAAGTATAGAAACCAAATTGGTGACTTGCTAGACTTTTTCCTGCATGTCAAAGTTTCTTTAAAAAAAGTGCCCAAAAATGCGACAATTGTCAATTCAGGGTGTTCATTTGGATGAGACTCCATGGACATCCCTCTGCCTGAGCCCTTGCATATATTACCCTAGCCAGCAACGTCATGTACAACTAACAATAACAAGTAACAAAAAAAAACAAAAAAAAACATTTTAATTTTTCATATTGTTTTCAGGGTCTAAAATGTTGAAACATTTCCTCAAGACTCAAGAGTACACACTTGAACAATGAACATAATGCTAAATTCTTGGTAAATGATCAGAACATTCTCAATTTTTCTGGACATAAATTATACATAAATTTCTACCTATGTTTCTAATAAGATTTCTTTGATGGTCTACCTAGTAATTCGTCAGTAGAAGAAATTGTTTGCATGCTATTGGGTTAAATTAACAAGTCTGCATTAAAACAAAGATATGATGAAAATTGAATGACAGAGTTTCCTGTCCTTTGAGATTTAATCTGTATGATAGGATCTGCACTTAAATTGCCCCTTATAATGAAAGTGGGATATAAAACAAACCACACGCTCTATAAATACAATATCAATATACTTGAGTATGCCTTTTGTCCTCGAGCAAATTAGTTCTTTATGAAAATATAGCCATAGAGAAAGGATTGATACATATCAAGTAATACAGACTTTAGTGGCTGAATAAACTCTACATTTCAACAAATAATGAACTAATTTTAGTGGACATCTCAATTCATGAATTCACTGGTATGCAACTTTAGTATCATTCTACCAACAGTAACTGATAACTTTATAGACTAAGTGTTACTGAATAGAAATTCCACATTCAAAGGAAACTGCTTGTAAAATAAATTTAATGGATGTAATGTATGTACAGCAGTTACTAAACATTGATGTTATTTTTTCTTCTCAAATTCTATGACTAGGTGTTGATCACGAAACTTGAAAGAGACCAGATAAGCAATTCTCTCTTGGATAAATAAAATGAACTGAAAGCATTGAACTCAAAGGGGAGAGGGGCATATATAGAAATGCATTTATAAAACTCACTAAATGTTTAATAAATATATAACGCTAAAATATACATATTTGTTTGTTCAGCAAAACATTTGCTATTAAAGATACAGAGAAAGTTCAACACTGACTCATAACCAACTTGTAAACCAAGAAAGAAAAGAAGATTAAAAAAAAAAAAAAAAGATAAATTATCAACTAGATAGAAAATTTCATTTTAGAACAGTATTTTGTAAATGTAGCATTTTTACAGGACTCTTTCTTCGAATTCTGTATCATCAATAATTATAGAACCAGAAGCTGTTTAACATAAAACACACAAACCCAATTTAATACCTTGACAAATAGGCAATTACATTTTTCAGAAGAAAACAAATCTGTGAAAAACTTTTTCACACTATTTTTACCAGCATGAGTACAGTAGACTCCACTAGTCTAGGCGTTAAAATATAATCCTCCTGAAAAGTGGGCAACCAAGCCGTGAAACACACTACCATCACAGCAGGCACTGGTAACTTAACTTTACTTCACTCTGTTGGGTGGGGACATTAGTTAGTTATAAGACTAGACAAAGCCTTTGAACTGTGACAGAGTCCATGTGTTTAGCTCAACAGTGGCCATCACTTCAATATTATGTTATGTAATTTCATTTGCCAGTCTGCTAACCACAGCATGGGGTGACTCACCAATTGTTTTCTGTTTAAATTCCCTGCAGAGTAAACTCTACCCTTGTAGATGTCATCAAATGAATTAGGTAACTAGTGCTCACTACTGATTCCGGCGAGGCCCCTTGATATTTCCAACCGACTCTTACTGCTTTGCTCTTTTGTAAAACGAGAAGGACACCGCCATTTGACCAGTCCTTTATCTAGAAAAGTCGTCCGGGCGCTTCACTGAGTGTCGCCGGCCGCTGACCAAACCATCCACAGCTAGGCTCCGTTTGTTTGCTAGGGCCGCTTTTAATCACCTGTTGAACTGCCCCAATTATTCACTCGCCAGCAGAATGTCCATCTTATTCCCCCACTCTTGCGATCCTTCACATACTCAGTAGAATGACTTAGATAAGATTCCTGTCCCTTTGAATTCTGCTTACAAAATCACGTATGAAGTAATTATATGTAAATATAAAGTAGATTGTGGATTTTGTGGAAATCTATAAGAGTTTCTCGCAAAGAGTATTTGGAGAACAGAGCGGTCATAGTAGTCGTAATCTATAAAAGTGTTTTTCTACAAAAGTTCCGTGATAGTTAAATGAAAAATATATAAGTAATCCCAACGCAATCAGATCAAAACAATGCAACATTCACATCCATTATTTTGAAGGACCAACCTCACGTAAAATCCAACTAAGCGAAACTTTGCACAGATTTCACCCGGATATAATTATGTTACACCAATCCAATGTTTTATTGCCTTTTTTCTTCACAACAGGTTACATACTAAACAAATGTTCTCCGGTATAAAATCCAGCTTTTTTCCCAATTTGCAAAGACAGGCCCGCGAAACTGGCCGCTAAGTAAACAAGCCTTGTAGAACACATGGGTGACACTGCGGTGACTGGGCCGCCATACAACCTCCGTCCCTGGCTCTTTAAATCAAGCCGTTACTCAAATTCCCGTACACCCTGTAAAAGAATGCTGCTTGAAAACTCTAAGCAAGTATCACAAATCAACCCCAACTTACCTATAGAAGCAAGACGTACGTTCAGCTAAGTGTGCGTATATTCCAAGAGAAGAGAGCTCGCGTACAAGCGAGGACGAGCCGAGTAATTTAACTGTTCAACTTACCTCCGCTCAAGTTTTCGTCTTTACTTTTCCAACCTTTCTACATCTTCTTAGCCACAAGAGCCTACTGTTTTCCTTAGGCGTCACGTGACTGTCGATCAAAGGTACCGCCGTGTGACGTATCAGTTAAGACCCGCCCCATGAAGCAGTGACAGGCTGTTAGTGAATGAACTACGGCTCTGCTTCAGTAACACGTGGTCTTGCCTAAAAGACGAAACCATTCTCTCTAACAGCAGTAGTGAAAAAAATCTTTAACACATATAGATATATAGCTCTCTCACAAACAGAAAAACGTAAGATTCTGAGCATAGTTTGAGTGTTTCTGTTTTGTACAGCAATTATTGTGACAAGCAACTATCACAGTAGAAAATACCACACAAAGTGAACTGAGCTACCATCTAAATTGCTAAAGATGTAAAAAGAAAAATTTTAAAATCCGCACAGTCTAAGCCTTTCCTTCCGAAAAATAAGACCTTGATGCCGGTTGTCTATACGGGTAGGTTATATATCACGGTAGTAAGTGGAAGACAAAGATATGGTTGTAACGATGCATACATGAACTATAAAACAAAGGTTCACTCACACGCTTTGGCTTAAACAATACCTTATTATCTAAACCATTGTCTTTTGTCACTTTTCATTGTTGATTGTTATTGCAGAGCGCACATGCAGATTTATCAGAAACCGCAGCTGTTGCTAACAAGATTGACCGATACAAGGCTATTATATAAGATTAATAAATAGACTACATAAGAGCATGGGTACTGAAAGCAGTGCCGATCTGAGCTAGCAATTCGGTTAATATTACAAAAATTAGTATAACATGAAGTATTCAGAGTACTTTAATTTAGGCCTGGCTTTCTAAAGACCGTATTAACTTAATCATATGAAGTCTGACTAGATTTATCGAGTTATAATATATTGTCATTATAAAACATCCTGCATGCTGGATCCGTAATTTATCGGAATTAACGTTGGTGTTCGCAGCGATAAGGATTTCCCAGAAAGTCATAAGCGATAAACAGTATCATTCGTACGTCATTAAGGTGCACTACTGGCTTTATTATAATTTATTCTAGGAAAAACATCACGTGACTTTAGAGATAACACATTGACTGACTGCCTGTCCATGACAAATAACGCGAGAAGGCATGAGAAAAGCCAATTGTTACGTACGATGCCCTCAGATTCAGAACACAGAGATATCCGTTAACGCTACAGCTGAAATAGTTGAAAAGCGAATAGGCATATTCTCATTGAATGGTCGCTCAAAGGGTTAATGCATTTAATCCACCAATAGATGATGTCATCTCTTATCTGCCAAAGGAATTTAATGTCGGTTCGAAACTCTTCACACAAGATAGAGTACTACAGTTATTTATTTAGGGGAATTCCCTTTATTTATGGAATTTCGATTGGTCGACTGCTTTGGGCAAATTTTATCGGCCAATCAAATAAGGAAAATTACCTCAAATTCTAACTACCAATCGTACAGTGAGATTGCGACTTCACAGTTAATTGCCATATACATTGTTTAGAATCATGAATATGAAGTTTTCATGTCGCAATTTCATAACGTATAAAATTGAAATCTTACCGATTTTAAAGAATACTACAAACTAATACAAAGAAAGAATTCTTCAGAAATGTGTCAAGATTAAGAACATCAGATTCTTACGAATCCATCCGAAATTTAAACATGTGGGCATACTGGACGGGAGGGCTAGTGGGTTCTGAATGTCCGCTCAGAAGTCATGTGGATATGCTTAATCCCAAAAATTATATTGTGGACAAAATAAATGGTCCATTAGCGATTCGGCGCGTTAATGCTTTAATGGTCTAGTGATTTCTGCCGGGAAAACGGAAATAGAATGAAATTTGTTGTCCCGTCTATGTTTTCGTCTTTAGGTTGTTGTTCTAAGTTGTAGTGAGTTGCCTTTAGACAATTGGGCTGGGCGCCGAAGTAAGAGTGAAAAAAAAAAAACCCAATATAAATTATGCGACATAAGACAAATAAGCAATCAAGTGCTTTGTACTGATACAGCGCCAAACAGTAATAGACTTCCCATATGAGAATGTAGCACCATGTCTCCCTCAAGGCATCGTGATGTTTCCATGTTAAACCATCCTCTTTTGTAAAGAACCGTGAACGAATCATTTTTTCTTTATTTCAATGTGCCAGCCATGTTTAATGTCATATCTCTGTTTATTATATTTGTATTTTATTGTAAAAAATTACCATGTATTTCCCACGCGTTATATTATAATGGGAAGAAGAGACGCAGAGTTTCACCCCAAGCACGACAGCCCACGTAATTCGCAGCGGAGGCCAAGCTCTAGACGTTCTTGAAACCCTCGCCGATGGCTGAGAATACAGAGAGTCGGTGATCACCAGTCCAAGACGGCTCATCTTCGCGGGTTGCAATTCTCCAGAATATGAGCAAACGGTTACTGGTTGCTGCAAATTTTCTAGGAGATGACATCTCGGATCAGCCTAAAAAACAAGTTTGTGATTATTAGACTTCATTTTTGATTTAATTGTTAGATTTATGAAAATAATTTGCTTTCGTGAGTGTCAACGCTGTCGGTCGGCAGCATTTTGACTCAATCGTCAGCTGCCAGACTTTCCCTTTATATATGCACGTACGGTTAATTTTGTTTCACACTCGGTAGGTTCGGGGGTTTCAGAAATGATCGAATCTCTGTAAAATTCTTCTAATACATGACAAAAGTGGAACGTAAACGAGCCGAAACCCCCGACTGACAACAGTAATTTCAGTTTGTGTATGTGTGGTTATTCACTGTTAGTGTGCGTTGCAACAATAAAAGTGAAATGCCAAAACGTCAATAAACCACTCAATGAATGAATGAAGGAAGAATGAATGAATAAAGGAAGAACAGAATAAATCAACCAACCAACCAACCAAGCGATCAAACCGACCGACCAGCCAACCAACTAACCAACCAATCAAATCAATATTAGATTAAAGAATACATTACAGTATACTAAACTGATATAATATACTGGCAATACGCAGATGTAAACACAACATATTGTAACTTTCAGAATGTAGCTGCCTCAGAAGAGATAAATCTGCGGACTTTAATCCCCTAAAGCGCTTAAGATCAATAAACAATGGTGGCAGGTGCAGCAATTGAAAGACTCTCTGCTAACTAGTGGGCGTAAGAGCAGACAAATCCAATAGCACCATTCTGTCCATGAAATGAGTATACGGCATAACAATGCTTGGAAGTATGGAAGCTTTGAAATAAATTCAATACTTAGTATCTCAATGTGCATGGTTGACAATACATTTAAGGATCCTAGACTATGAATGCCGCTTCCACGGCGTTTCAGTTTACACTTAGACAGACAGATGGAAGATCCGAGATGATTTATTGCCATACAACATGTAACTGTCTGCTATACTATATATCGTCAAGCGGAGAGGAAATCTACCGGGTATATAAAGCAATCATTATAGCTAAAATTTGTTTTAAAGAACTAAAGTAGCCGACTTCGCAAGTCGGATTCATACCTGTGGCACTTTTTAAACAGCCCTAAATTAAACATAATCCCATGTTCACAAGTAAAATCGGTATCACTTTTATAAATTCAGGTGTACAATATCTTGATTCAATTGAGCTATGTAGGCATTAGTTTACGGCATCGGGTCGGCTGGTTAAAGGCAGTGTGATCTGAGCATGGTCACTATTGCTTCGATACTAGCCATTGGGATAACAATTGTCTCAAAGACCATTAAAATAAAGATTTATAAAACGGAGTACCGTAATTTTCACACAAAACGTTTACTAATGGACATAGTTCAAGGGGACTTAACGTCATGAGGTTAAGGCCAATAGAGCTATAGGTCAGCAGATGTATTTCAGGACTATCACTTTTATAATTGGAATATGACCAGTACATCATTTGTCATGATCTTTGGCGATGTTCGAAGGAGTAACCAACATAGATTTTAACACAACAAATCATCAAGCTCGTACTAAAGTCAAGCTCTCGAGCGAACTTTCGTTTATGTTAATTTCAATGACGGCGATGCACTCAACATTAATTGAAGACGAACACAACCAAACTGTTCTGTTCTTTTGAAAAAACTCAATGTTCCACCTTTTGTTAATAAGATTTTGTATAAGTATGCGTAAGGGATCTCAACACAGACAAAGGCCAGAAATATATCCATGTATATTACTATTTGGGCTTCTACTTATCATTTCCTTTACCACGTATAAAACACCAATGACAATCTTCAATACACACCTGGATATTACCACAGGAAGGTATTTTAGCATCAGTTAAAGTTAACAGACATCATGACATAATGCCTTCAATGCTGATCGACATGGTATTGAGGATTAACTTAAGCTGTGAACGTTGTAAGGAATATGTTCTCTTGAGTTCGTATCTCATTTATTCTGCTCATCACCAGGGGTGCATGTTTGCAAACTGAATATCCAGTTGCTTCATACCTTGATAGTCCAGTCAACCATCTGGTCGTGTGTAGGCTTTCGACATAAAGTTTTCGACCAAATGGTTTTCAGCATAAATTTGCTTTGTACTCGTCTGAGCACAACGTCATGGTTTGCGCTCTCAGATTTCAACTGACATGCTGATTATTACAAACAAACTGAAAGCGAGTCTATAGCTTGGCATAACTTTATGGATAGCGTTGAGATATTATTGTTGTTTTTTTTTTTGCTAATCAATAATACACCAACGGCATCTGACTTATTAATACTATAGGGCTAGTACAGAAATAAAACACATTATGATTTCCTTAAACATGAGAAGTTATTGATTGGTAATAAATACCTTATTAAAATACGACAAACATGGTATTAGCGTCGGATACTGGGGACCAGAATAACGTTTGCACCTACGCTGCCTTGCCCACAAAAATAAAGCAATAAACTGACTATCAACACAAGCCCGGTCAGCTGAGCCCAAAGTTTTGATTAAAGTACTTATTGCCAAACCATCCATAAGTTTATCTCTGGCATGTTTAATTTTATTCCTCATACCAAACGTATAGCATCAAGGTAAACCAAACTGCCTGCCATCGAGTAAGTGAAGATAGCAGGCGAGTTCACTATGTATTCCGAGGCTGTTTGGTGCACATCTCCCGCCAACTGTCCGATATATTAAAACACGGAAACACTGGCAGCCGTCCATCTAACGAACAGAAGTTCCCCATCTGACATTTAAAACGATGAGTAATTCTCTTAAGTTAACGAGTACACTGTAATTTTATGGATAACCTTTAAAAAGATCTACCCATCCAAATGTCTTCCCTGAAATAAACTGTTCAACAAATGCCTTAATAACGTAACATTATCGATTCAGTTCGCACCTACGCAGATTACTTTACTATTTAATACAAACATTGGGATGTCATAAACAGTTTGAGAAATCCAATAACGCTTGTTTTCTTTCTTGGGGTTTTACGACATCTCAAGGTTATTATACTCTTGCGAAGACGTTTCAACACATTGGACAGAAACCCTAGAACAACTACACAGTCTCAGACATCACTGGCAACACACAATGACAAGACAGTCACAAAAAATAGAAAAAGTCTACAGATAAGGGGTATTTTTTTTACAGAAAGCAAAAGTGTTCTACCAGAACAAATTCCATACTGTGCGGATTAAAATTATCTATAGCTTACAAATCAGCCAAAAAGGGAAAACCATTTAAAATGGAAGTGCTCTGCCTAAAACGTGTTTCGGGTATATTTCGATGTTATATTACCATATAAAGCGCACTTTGAAATGATTGTTTGTTTGGGGATAAACGTCGTACTCAAAGGCATATCACTTGTATATATGACGACGGTTATCCATTTCTCACTCTGCTTTACTGAAATACGTCTATCAAACCAAGACAAAAAAAATACAATTCCTAGCGATTATGGAAATCATCTCAGCTTGTGTGACTCGCTCATATATCTGATGTTGACTCGAACCTGTGGTCAGTACATCGTAGGAGGATGAGTAGTACGAGACACTAGTCTGTGAACAACTGTCACGAGCCTCCCACTGAAATGAACATTTGTCTTTCGTGTTTTTGTCAATAAAAACTATCATGGGCCACGGCTTTGTTACGGACATTTGTTTTTATTTCAAGTAAATATTCGATGATTCCTACAATTTTTTTTTTAGAAACTGTACTTAAAGTCATTAAAGGACATCATCATTGTCCTGTTTAAAGTATTTAAGCATAAAATCACAGGTATTTTCAATTATACGACGCATTAAGAAGAAATACAGGAACAGTTCTGTAGCCGAATGTAGGTACAAGTTAAAGGGTACAAGCTGAAACATATGCTTCATCAAGTACAGCAAACAGAAAATCATCTCCAAATGTATACATGTAACTTAAAATCTTTAGACACCGTTTTCGATCGAAAGAATCTCATCCACTATTTTCGGTATCTCTTCCAGTAGGCGTATACATGAAGGAAGGTCTTTCTAGACATTTACATGTACAGTTTAGACAATCAAATTATTGCGAATAAAACCCACAATTGAAAAAATATTTTTATTGTATACACTTCTACGTTGCACATTCAGTCATCCCATCGAGATGAACCAATTGATTGGTGGTAAAATGTAGAAATAAGCCGCAAATCTAGCGCTATTGACTTGACCATGTTTTGACTATGCTTTAGCTGTGGTTTCCAGGAAGACTTTCGCCTAAAGCCGATTAGTATAGACTTTATTGAGACGGTTTAGCCTGTAACAGGCAATCCTCTATCCAAACAAGATTGCTCTCGAAGAATTTAGGTATATAGAGATTCCATCATTGCCTGGCTTGGACCTAAAGCGGTGGATTGATTGATTGGTTGGTGTGATTAAGGGCATCTCACTGATGTTGCCGCGGTTCAAGTCAACAGTTAATTGACACCAGCACAACCATAAAATATGCAATCTTTAAATAAAGCTGGAAAGTTAATCTTCTCCAATATTCGGAGGAAATACAGCTTTGTTATATACCACAAAAAGGGCTATAATGGAAATACCCACTAAAAGACAGGATAGGACCCGAGTTCAAATCAATGTGGAAAAATCAACATTTTCTTTTTCAAAACATTAAAATATATGTAAATGTTGAAGAGGACAACTTTGCAGTTACATATCCTGGTCTTAAAACCACACCAGAGATGTCCAATGTCTATGTATTCTTTCACATCGACAATCATTATACGACGAATGTGGTGATAGCTATAACGCTTGTAAATAGATGACTTTGCTTTGTTTGTTTGATCGGGTTGATAAGTTAATTGTTTACTTGCAAGTAAAATAAGAATCATTTGGCGTCCGTCGACCTATTTATAGTAATAAAGCCATTCATATTTTTCAGGAATATCAATTAACCTTCAAAACCAGTAGCAGTTTCAGCGAAAAAAGTAACAGAAGAGAGCGAAATAACGCATGTCTGGCCGTCTATGTGATAAATGACTTGATACAGATGTCACAGAGCGAACTGTCATCTCTTCTCGTTTGTTTGCCTGACTTAAAGATTTTTTTGTCAAGTTTCATGTCAAAGGACAAGCGTAAGAATTCGTCGTACACGTCATGGGAGATGACAGCGAAAGGCTAAACAGATCCAGGATTCCTCGAGACGATGAGTTAAAAAATGAGAACCTCAGCTGAATATAGTTGGCTACGAACACAAACGGATCGGTGACATTTCGAAGTTTGTCAGTTTGTAGCTACTATATATTTACAAACCTACACGGGTATATTTAGCGTACAGGTGACGTTTACATGTGGCTAAATTATTGCTCTGAACACGGCGTCGCTATGCAGTGTGAAAGTTCTTCACGCAGACCGGGAATAATCAATCTTGTCAAGAGGAAAACAAGGACAGTACTAAAAAAAAGTAAGCACATGTACCAAATGTCTCTATTGAAACAATTCGCGTTAACTTTAAAGAGCACAGAGCGAAGCGCAACGACAAAACCTGTAAATCACACGCCGAGAAATTGACAACCCTCCAAAGCAACTATTGTTTTACAAGTGTCAGCTATACAAAAATAATTATCGGCGATCGTTGTTCAGATATATAGCGTACATAAAAAGACAATTAGTGGTAACAAAACCGGTAAATCGCTCGCTAAATCGGGACTAACCAGAGTATCTATTGTTCTACATGTATCAATCGTGTACAGACAATTAGTGGTGAATTCAGTAGAGAGCAAAGTGAGCTGCTACATATTGGTACCTCAATCGGCCTAACCTAATCGGGCGATTCACGTCTCTCTGGTGTCATCGCCGAAATCGACTGGCGGAAGCTGGCATATTTACTGTATATTCACACTACCGTATCCATTTGTACAAATAAACCGAACAAATTTCATAAGGCTTTAGAATAAAAAAAATGCAATTATGGGGTACGCCATTCTCTGAAGCCAAAAACAAATAAAAACAATACATGTCACGGACTAAGTTATAAGTTGATATGAAAAATAATCCTATAATAATCTAGACGATCATATGATATTTGGTATGATGTGCTCAATACATTCGGAGAATTCCCATTGATTGCCAAATACCTTAAATCTATATACGCTTTCTGGATTCACCAACAACTGTCTACCAGACAAAAGAGGGACATTGTCAATAATAAAATTCAACACGCATGCCAGTTTTGGTTTCATAAGTAAAACGACACAACAACATCATCATATCAGCTTGGTTTCCTTAAATTGGATCGGAGAGCATAGTTGTGATATGAGGAAAGCATCCTTAGGCATGGTGTCACTGTTAAACATCAATCTGTGAAGTGATGTAAGCATGGACAGAGCTACCATTTAGTGTTCAAGTGCTTTCTCTCCCATTTATGATTATGGCAATATCCGGACCTAATTATTTAGCCACCGATGCATCGTTTATAGCGTGGTTACAAAATTAAATTCATTTTTCTAGTCAGAATCAATGTTTTTCAAGCAAAAAATCGAAAATATATAAGTACCCGCAGAAGAACCAACACAAATAGTCTGACTTCTCACTACAACATTAAACCCAAATCAAACAAACAAACAAACACTATGTCCTGATTCGTGTTCTCGTTAATCTTAGACAGCTCCGGATCACAACACTCCAACAAACTACCCGCCTTATTCATTATAGAGGCAGCGCTTGGAATCAGTTGCATATCATGATAATGTGATGCGTATAGCATACATGACGATTGCGATTAAATTATACAAATACATATCCTAATGGTATCTTCATTACCACGGATAACCGTAACATTATAACATTTAAGACAATTAGGATTTCTGAAAGAAATTTAATCAATCAATTCCGATACAGTCAGTGACACGAAACTGAAAAAAAAAAAAAAAAAAGAAAGAAAGAAAAAAAAAAAAAGAATAGCAACAGTAGTCAAACAACAAGGGAAACAATTAATCAGCAAATATGTTGGTTTTTTTTGGTTTCCGATCCACATTATAAGCTCTTAAGTTTTACAAATGACACTTGCACACTTGAGGAGGTGGAAAAAACCTACCAGCTTCACGCTGATCGTCCGGTATATGTATGTCCGGTGAAACAAACATATTTTTTACACATCACGACTGACGCATGTGTAATTTCCCATCTATCATAAATCTACGGTCATTTACGCCGCCAGATAACCTTGCACATATTTTATTTTATATTGGGAGTTATTGATGAATGGCTTGGCATTTAACGCCATGCGCAAGGGTATTTCACTTACATGTCGGCGAAATAACCAAACAGTCACACTACAGGGCATCATGAAATGATTATTGTTCGAAAAGTAGTCTTCCTCATTTGCTAAATAAAGACAGTATGGCTATACTGGAAACATACTACCGTTAGCCAGACGGTTCGTCTTTCTAACATCCGACAAAAAACATAGGACCATTGAACTGGACTGCATGCGAAATCCTTAGCAGATTACAGACTTAGCAAGTGTTATATCCGATTTAAGAGTTAAGACTCAGTTTGCAGGTGGAAGATCCGATCCAAAACATATGGTCATTTTTCCTCACTGCCCCGTTATCGAACATTCTTTTCATTTTATTTTAATAGGCACACGTCCACAGGTGTAACATGGGTTCTATCACATACGGTCATTTATTCTTACCAAGACGTGAGACACCCTTGACTTTCTACTTTCCGAATGCTATATCAGCAAGCTGGCTTGTTGTATGGTTTTAGTCACGCAATGATGCTTTTTCTTCTACAAGCGAAAGACATAAAAGCGATGCTTGCTTGGTTCCTGGAAAGGCCCTTTTCCCTAATACCCGTTGATATATAACCAGATTAAGAAGGTTCGATTGATCAATGGGCTAATTCACTAATGTAACATAATGTCAGACAAATGGGTTACCTAAACAGCCTTACTGGCAACAATAACAAGAAAGTATACTTAGCAGCGAGGCTGCCAAAGAGATGGGCTGCCCCACCAATGAAAGGGAATGCATTCCTTTTGCCGTAACGGTAAAAATGCAAAATGATTTCATATGTCTGCATAAAGCTCGTTTGAGTTATTAATATGCATGTACTTATCCGAAGTGATAAAATCCTTCTCTCACATGTAACTTGTGTGATATTTGCCCAAAACTGAAGGACAATTGAGCTATTCAATATGGAAATACAGTGCTTAACGCAAATTGGACAATATTTCCTCTATAACACTATCATTTCTTTAGCATAATTAATATGCACAGATTTCCATATAATTGTAATTATCTTTTCCTCTTTGATCAGACTAACTGTGAGTAAAATTTCTCAGAAATTCACTTAGTATATTCAATTACAAAAGCCTTTGCATGGCTGACCCCGATGGAAATTAATTAGTAGGTCTGTATAAATTTCGTTAGACTAATTAATAAGCATGTAATGAGCTGCTGAGCAGATAAACCCTTCTCCTCGCATGTTGTGTGACATTTGACCAAACTTTTGGGACAATTAGGCTATTTTATTTGGAGTTATAATGTTTGATGTGAATTTAATTGAAAAGCTCGTTAAAAGCAATTGATATGCATATGAGCTGAACATATAATATCTAACTCCGCTCATGTTGTGTGAAATTTACCCAAACTTTTAGGACAAACGAGATATTCAATTTGAAGTCATGGTGTTAAACGCAAATTTAATTGAAAAGCTAGTTTTAGAAATTAAAATGCATAATATCCCTCTCCGCCTATGTTGTGTGACATTTACACAATCAGAAATTCCATTCGTGATTACTTGACTAGCTAGGCTTAGTAACAAACACTATGGCTACAAAATGGAAGAGCAAATAGGATACAGTATTTCTTTTCTGAAGCATGTGTATGAAGTTAATTAATCCATCTCTGGTACACAAACCAACCCGATATGAAAATGACGTAAGAAGTTTTGCGGAATTCATACTCCTTTGAACATAGAAAATAACTTATTATCCAGGCAACGATTGAACCTTTTTTCAAACTGGTCAAACTAAGTACTTATGTTCCATTTAAATTTTCAAAACTTCCTTCCGCGTGCAGACCCCGAGATCAGCACTGGTGTAGGGTTTCTAGGGCACGGTTTGTCATTACAAGCTTCGTATTGAGCGCGTGTGTTCCAGATTCTAACCGATTATTGATCTATAGCTTATACTTTTACAGTTAATTAGATTAACCTCATCATTATGAAAAATAACACTAAAGTAACAGAGACGTCACTACTAAATAGTCGTATGGTATTTTACAGTTGTCTTATTTAATTGCACAAAACATAATTCCAACTGATGACTTTTACAATGTAGAGACACATACTGTTTATATTCCCCATATTAAGTGGCTTTTAGACATTTTGCAAATTATACATGATTACAATGATTAAGCGCTACTGAACGACAAGAAATTCGCCATAAACCGAA
This sequence comes from Mopalia muscosa, assembly GCA_031763545.1. Classification (NCBI taxonomy): domain Eukaryota; kingdom Metazoa; phylum Mollusca; class Polyplacophora; order Chitonida; family Mopaliidae; genus Mopalia; species Mopalia muscosa. The sequence goes on from JARFOD010020865.1 coordinate 20,086, forward strand.
ACTGTTCGCTCCCCAGGTTCTGGCGCTTGCGCTGCTCTAAAATTGATAAAGCTGCGTTATAAATGATGGCTTCTAATAACATAAATGCTCGATCGTCTTAAATAACAAATGTGAAAGCCCAAGACAATACTACCAACATCGGAAGTGTTCATCTGGCGAGGCTATCCTCAAAGGTTAAAGAGATTTTTCTGAAGACAAAAAAAACCCCAATACATAATATCACAAGTAGTGCTACATTATACGAAGATCTGGTATTGCTTACATAGACTTGCTAAGGAAACTTTATGATATTACAAACTGATACATTTTGACCTCAAGACCTTCATTTATACATAAACAGGTTATATGGCTGTAAAATTGATTTAGGCAAATCTCGGCATGCCCTGTTTTCCCATATAGTAAATTTCCGTAGGTTAAGAAGTACAAGAGAGTACGCACAATTCGTTCAGATTTGGGTCAGTTATAATGGATGGTGTTTACACAATTTTACGCTACAGGAGCTTGGTAAGACTTTGACCTACGTCTAAGCCCATGGCACGGAGCAATCAGCTTGTAAGATCCCCAGAAGAAACTTCCCGTAACCAATGGGACTAACACAACGAAAAGGACCCATTTAGACCGGATGTGGGCTGATCAATGTAAATTTAATAGGCGCATGATTGGGGGCTAGGCCATGTAACCCGGACCTATTGGTTTACAAGATTAAGTGAGGATTTCATTTCATTTTGGGAATGTCATAGACTAGAAACATCAAATTACCATCGCAACACTACAATACATATAAGTCATAGCGACCATGAGTCACTATCACCACTGTATGACTGCACTCAGTGGTGTACAACCATGTATGCTATTGCACCGCTGAAATATCAAACATACACATTCAACAAAACTTTGACTCATTCACACATCGTTTTAAAGAGAATATTAAAATCTCGTGTTAAGATTTTCGTCATAGGTTTGACAATCTTTGCTCTTTATGCTTGTATAGTGAGTACAACAGTCCATATATAGAGGCCTCAGATTTTAAGAATATATTTGAAGAGTAAAAAATTAACACAAGCTTATATATTATTATTGTTAACAAATACAGCAAAGTCTTGAGAGTATTATATGTCTTGTTCAAAACCTGAAGTTTGAAAATGAATCTCTCGGGCTTTTTTTTTTTTACCAGCTTTTGATACCTTGCAACCAAAATCCAAGTTTACCAAACGTGAACTTTAAATTCAGGTGTTAAAACCAGACTCCCCATAGCACGATGAGCGTGATAACGACGGTTTAAGATATAGGGTTCACTCATTGGAGCTTCGCGGGAAGTTTGACAATTCTTAAAATATACTGTCTTTATTCTAATGGCTTTTGTCAGTTTATCCACCATAGCATGTGTCAAATTGCATGCGAAAAAAGAACTTCCACAATAATATATACACCTGGGATCGATGTACAAAAGGAATATATTTCCAGTTTTAAAACTATGATCCCATTGGTATTGCATGGAGTGGTTTATATAAGAAGTAGTTATGCGTGTGCCATCATCGTAAACAAGGCTAAGTGATGCCAGTCTTTTATAATTTACCAAACTGATGAGCACGAGATAAGGCAGTAAATAAGACTGTTAAATTCTACCACATTTACGAACTGGTTAAGTACTGATCATATGGCACAAGCCAAAGGCGAAATGTAGTTAGATTGGAAATGTGGCTAAGGTAATTGCGGAGATTTTGGAGGGAAAAGGAAAAGGGAAATTATGGTCGAGTAACTGACATATGTAGTCAATTAATCTTTGGAGCCAGAAAAGTCAGCAAATGATAACACATGTTGCTTTTGGTTCAGGGTGGATCAAAAAGGTCAACCAAGGCCCAGAGACGACATTAAAAGTTGACGACTAAAGGAATGGGGAATGGTGACGGGTGGTTAGCCCCATCTACTGGGTATTTGCCATGAATTGAAAGGCGCGGTCTTGATTAAGAGATACATGGAGGTCGGATTTGAATATATATGCGCCTACAGGTGTCTGACAAACGCAGTTTTATGTCAAAATATGGATAGCTGCCAACAGAGAATTATTAAAATAATAAGCAAAACAAGAAACCACATAGGCGATTGTAAGAAATTTAACTTTTATTCCAAAACGCAAGTCTTAGTAGAAGCGAATACTTCTACACTTGTATTAGACAGTCAGTATAGAGACGTCCAGCGTTACGAAATCTTCAGAAATAAGGCTTGCCTCTAATAAACAAATTACATTAAATCTGAATGGCCTTTTACCTCAACAAAACATAGTGTCGCTTGTTGAATATTCACCGGGACGGTTCCCAACTGAGAGACCCACGCATGTCCCGCCAAATCTCATTATCAAATCGAGAAAACAGTTTAAATCGATTACAATTAAGTACGTCATACTGCTGAGAAAAGATTGCAGTAATACTTGAGTTTTACCATAACGTTACACAAGGCGTCGTAATGGTAACCCTGAATGCTTATTTCACTCATATATACATACACAGACGAGAGACAAGCTCATATTGTACAATGCTGAATACACTCAGCGTCATGGCCTAAATTGGCAGCTGGCTAACGAAACGTATTTTTGCGGAGGGAAACAATATCTACCCTTCAAATTAAACAGACATTCGCGCCATCTGGCTTCATTATTCGTAAACAAATTACATAAAATAATATATAATAGATAGATACTAAATAGAGCTTTAGGTGAGATAAACACGATGGTATTGTGGTATGCAGTGAATACAGACCAACAGAAAAGAGCTTGATGTACCGCGACATAAAGACCTTCAGATATCACCATATACACTCAAAATGACTTACAAAAATCGCAATAAAGTGTAAGCACTCCGCCATAGGAGTCAAATAGCCTTGAGTAAAAAATAAAATCAATAAAATAAAATCAATAAAAAAAAATTAAAAAAATCACGATGGCTAAAAAAGCTGTACATTATAGTAGAGGATATTTATTTGACTTTTTCCTCTAACGTTTGTGCGTATACATCTCCCGCGCGGTTTAGGCATACATGTGTACATGCACTAAATAGTTTAAGGTATACTATGATGATATACTATTGCGGAGTCCCAAAGGAAGCGGGGAAAATATGGTTGACTAGAAATGCCAAACGTTCAAGAATGTAAAAAATAACTGGTGGTATAACGAAAAGCATGTACACTGTGCCCCACAGGGCATACACGAACGAGATCATCTTTCAGTTTACAGAGATGAGTAGGTGAAATCGTTTTTGTTGTCATTTTAGTACCTCTAAATGTCGAAAAATATCGTAAGAGTGGCGCAAAAGAGCCTAGCGACATTAATGGGATCTTGGTTGCACCAAAGCCCAATATTACAGGTAATTCTCAATATTAGCAACCAAATAAACAAGGTCGTAGTCATACCATGCTACATTCGGATGTTCATCATGCTAATATTTCTTCCGTTGTTTTAACAAAGTAACTAATATATCTGAGTCAAATCTAATATAATACCCCGGTTTTATTATTTCTACACCATTACACGCAAGTGTGATCAAACAATCGCGATACGCGTTTCCCACTGACCAGTCGCGATCTATTCAGATCCACAGCATGTGTCTTCTCACTCTCTTGTGCATGCAAGAGGCGTCTTTTCTTGCTCTGACATACGCCTTTGTGTTTGGGCCACCTTCAGATAATGTGCCAGCCTGTTCCTAGCTACTATGTGAACCTACCATCGAGCACACATGGGTACTAGTTACAAAGTAAAGCGGCTATTTTTCGTTTCGGAAAGATATTTTAAACTGTTTTAAAACCATTATCTAGGGAAGAAATGGATAACCCTGCCAAACTATTTCCATAATTTAAAATTGTTTTTAACACAGGAAACAAAACCACTATGTTTTTGACATTTTACGTAGCTATAATATTTGTGCAACTTAAAACGCCATCATTACAAATAGTATATCTCTATATAAAACACTAAAACATCCAGTTCCACGGACGTCACTATTTCGGTGACATAACCAAAAGGTCATGGCGCTGAAAACTAGTGCCAAGAAAGCCTATAGTACTTCATGTCTCAACATCCTCGGCCATTTCCGTACCTTAAACAACCTTTCAGGTAATGCTGTTCATTTCAACGGAGGTAACTTGTACAGATTGACTTTACCATATCCACGTGTTTATTGTTTACGTCTGCAGGCTATTCTTGCGTTGATATGATGACGTCAGTGGAGCTACATTATTTTTAAAATACTTACAGAAATTTGAATTATTTGCAACAAGGCATACATGAAAAAAGTACAGTGTTTTGTTTAAATTAGATTTTAGCCAAGAAACAGGCTTGTTTGATGTGGGTTTTTTAAATACAAATCCGCAGAGTACTTTGGATGATTTCGACGCATGCGCGACAAAACATCCGGCGGTTAACATTACAGGTTTTCTTGTAGTATTATTGCTTCCATTCAC
>JARFOD010020866.1:0-10984 GCA_031763545.1 Mopalia muscosa
TAAACTACCCTTGATCATGATGTAAACTACCCTAGATCTTGATGTAAACTACCCTTGATCATGATGTAAACTACCCTTGATCAATCATTAATCAATCTTAAGAATAAAGATTAACAGAGTTATATTCAACCTGTAGCAAAATGCAAATTAAGACAAACACTGCCAATAATTTGGGAAAACTATGTATAAGTTCTTATTTATCGGTTCTCCTACAAAAAAGTGTGCAAAATAATGGGTAGACCATGTTCTGTATGTTCTCTCCAACAGTACGGGCCTGATTAAAATTGATTTCATTGATTGATTAATTGATCCTTAAGTGGATGTCATAAGATGGCGATATACTCAAACAGTAAAGAAACAATACAGTTAAACTGTTGGAAAAATTCATGTACCTTTATGGTAAGTATAGTTGCCCTTAATAATAGACAGAGTCTTGTCCGAGAGTCCAGCTGTTGCCAGCGGACATAGATTACATGTTAAACAAAATCAAAGAATTAAAAAAATAAATGTCTTATTCTTGAACTTTAGATTGGCTGTTAAGTACAGGGATTTGACCTTAATAAAGGAATTTTGGCCGTGACCTCATTAACTGTGTTTCACCCCTGATGAATGGGGAATATAGTGGAGCCAGCCACTGCTTAGCTCCCCCTCTTCTCAACAACAGTGTCCCCTCCCTCTCCCTTCTTCACTTTAAACCATCCATTCCACTCTGGACATTTTTCTTACTGGGAAAACTAACCCTTATAATTTGAACAAATGAACAAAGTAAAATCTAAAATCTATAACAAAAAAAAATCCAAGATTAATTTTAAGTGAAAAGAAAAAATTACGAAAACACAAGGTCCCTCCTTTAAAATATAACATAGGAAATAAAGACTGCGAATGAGAAAAAGAAAGATGAAAGTATGTATTCATTGTATAAGATCTATTGCGTGATTTATTGATGGTTTGAGGGGTTTTTTATGCTGTGCTTCAGGGTATTTCACTTATATGATGACGGTGTATATCAACAATAATTTGACACAAGTACAACCAAGATGTGTGTGTTTTCATTATGTTGGAATTTTAATCTTCCTCCAGTGCTAAGAAAAGACAGCATGCTACTCTTCAAACAATGGGCCGTTTGTCAGAGGTCAGTATGTTATAAAACAGCAGAGAAAATAATAACTTAAATGTGGTAAGTAAAAATTAATTGATAAGTATTTAAAACAAGTATTTCACTTATATATTATGGTGGTGTTCTCCGTCTATAAACAGCCACACGGAGACGATAACTGTAATGCTCTTTACAGCAGGGCTTGCACTAATTTAACTTCTAAACAAATGTTTACTTGTAGGCGTTTTAAGGAGCTTGTTGGAGATAGAAGGGATGCACTGACTGACAGCTACATTTGAAGGCACCACTGACAGATGAGCATACAGTAAAACAGGTGCTGGAGACTATACATGATTGATGACTGGTGGTTTGTCAGCCCACTCTAGGGTATTTCACTTATATGATGACAGTGGTTTAAACCCTCATTAACGATAAAGAACCCCACTAAAAAAATCATGATAAGTGTTTCGCTCTGTGGATTTTACTCAAGAGTACATATATTTTACTTATATGATGACGGATTGTCTACTTATATAACAGTGGCTTACACTAAAAGAACCACACTAATGAAATCATGATAGTGTTTCGCTCTGGGGATTGTACACATATATTTTAATTATACAATGATGGATAGTCTACATGTACTTCTCGCTCAGCCTTACTTAAATATGTTGAAAAACACTGAAAGTCAGTCTCATTCCTGAAGGTGACACACGGACTCGAACCTGTGAGCCATGGTTGTGCAAACCTCATGTTAAATGTTAGCTCTTAGAACACCAGGGTTACAACCGAATGAAATCAGAACTGTATAGCCCTATAGTTTACAAAGCTTCAGGAAGCTCATCTCCCACAAACCACTGGGCTGTGGCAAAAAAAAACTATAAGTGTAATATAATAGCTTATGTATTTATTCCAGTGTTGAAAGACGGACATTACTCCAGTATGTTCCATAAAAAAATGTTAGCTTCTGTAATGAACCACAAGTAGGCAAATGGCAACCACATGTTACTTTAAATGTCATATATACCCATAATCAGGGTAGACTAAACAGTTATGCACCCACAGAAATTGCTTTCTGTCTTAGTTTTTTCTGTTTCAGTAAATAGCTTATTTCTACCGCCTGAAGAAAACAACTTATTTCCTTAAAGGGTTTTAACGCCTTACGTGAGGTTATTTCACTCATATGATGGCATACCAGCCCCATGGGTGAAGGAAACCCCCATAATGTCGGTTATTTCACTCATATGACGGCATACCAGCCCCATGGGTGAAGGAAACTCCCATGTCGGTTGTTTCACTCATATGACACCATACCAGCCCCATGGGTGAAGGAAACCCCATAATGTCGGTTATTTCACTCATATGACACCATACCAGCCCCGTGCGTGAAGAAAACCCCCATAATGTCGCTGGCAACTTACAAGAGACTAAAAATGGCACGACAATGACAGGACGTAAAACATAGACATCACAAACATATAAACTTCATCTTGCCATTGGCCCTGAGAGCTTCAGGGCAACAGGAAACTCTTTCCTAACCACTTATGTGTACCCAGGGGCTTAGCCAGAAATCAAAAGTCCAAAATGCTCATTTTGTTTCCCTTTTTAAGTAGCTGGGTGTCTAATTTTGACAGTTTTTCTATCTTCAGCATGTTAAAATTTCTTAAAACAGGGCGTCCAAATGAGGCAATTGTTCACTTCAGGGTGTCCACTTTGACGGGTGTCTGCCTAAGCCCCTGAGTGTATGGTAAATAATAAATATATATTTTATTGTAGACACAGAACATTTTGCTTGCCTAGACCAGGATTCCAACAAAAGATAAGACTTTTTTTCAAAACACATTATATTGGCATAATGACACAAATCTTAGGAATTTGTAAACTAAACCAGCAATTTATTTATCCCTTTTGGTAAACATCAAGCAGAGGGACCCTCTAGGTCAGGACTTTATGACTTTACAAGATGTTAGAGGAAACATAGGCAGACTGGGAAAGACATCTAGCCCTTAAACATTCAGACTATAAAAATAAACCTCAAAATGTTTCTTCTTAACACCCAGAAACCCACTCAACCCATGAATGAAATCTTGAAGATCTATAGAACTTGAATCTCAATCAAATTAACAAGTACTGCAAGTATCAAATGGAATTTTAGAAGATGGAGCCAAGATGGAAAAAGCTGTCCTTTTATTTTTTATTTACGTTCTTTCTTCAATTTATTTGTTACAGTATAGTGTAGCTTCAGGCAAAATAGAAATAAAAATCAGGGGGCATAACTCTTTTAGTCACATAGCAAAAGAGAGTTATCTTCCTTACAGTAAGTGGGTGGCTACAACTAAACCAGCATAGTTACACAATGAATGGAAAACATGTTCAGATAAATAATGAATAAACATGCAACATCATTTCATAGCAATTGTTTTTATTTTAAATTTAAGCTCATATTAAAATGGGACGACACTACAATTTTGGCCATAAATGTTTCAAACTAATATTGAATGCATATAGTGTCCTGTACCTTGCCAAGAAACATTGTTCTGTTTGTTTTATACTCAATGAGGGGCGGTTCCTATAAACTGAAAGACACCCAGGCATGTCCTCACAAATCTTGTTCTCAAATCATTACGACATTTTAAATCGATCAAAAGGTCATTCTAATGAGAAATTATTGATTTTAGCATGATAATAGACATAAAGTGGCCGTCTATATCTGTCAATCTGACCCACAAGTGTTCAAGGAAGAAAACAAAAACAGGTAAGGCAATAGGCCTACAATTTCAATTTATGGGAAAATTCATTGTAGAAATATAGTACATGTAGCATACACTTAATTCTAAGGAAGACTCCAGGAATGTAGCTAATAATGTACATGTAGCGTACACTTAATTCTAAGGAAGACTCCAGGAATGTAGCTAATAATGTACATGTAGCGAACACTTAATTCTAAGGAAGACTCCAGGAGTGTAGCTAATAATGTACATGTAGCGTACACTTAATTCCAAGGAAGACTCCAGGAGTGTAGCTAATAATGTACATGTAGCCTACACTTAATTCTAAGGAAGACTCCAGGAGTGTAGCTAATAATGTACATGTAGCCATTACCTATTCTTTATAAACTATAATATTGCAATGATTAACTGATTATGAACAGTAGCCGAATTAAAAAAATGAATGACAGCAAATTACTCATTCACAGTTATCTCATACTCATTTCATTTGATATAATCAGTTCAAGGCAAATCGAACTGTAACCAAATTGTCTTTTTCTTAAACAGTTGGACTTCAAAGTCCTCAAGAGGAATTAATTAAAGAAGTGCCGCCAATAACATATGACAACACCCAGTACTCAATTTGAGGCTATGTAGAGCTTCAAATGTTGACCCAGAAGTTATTTCTGACCTAATTAAAACTAGGTCAAGCATGTGAACATGATATGTCAATAGTTGCTTTCCTCTCCTGCCACTGTGAAAACTTTTGAACCTTTTGTCTCACGAATCTACACTCGCTCATTTTACTTACAAAAGAACCTGTAATGGTTAGTATCAACTTTAACCACAACGGGCCAAATGGGGGTAATGAAAAAGTAATGGTTGATGGTACAGAAAATAATTCAATTTGGGCAAGTCTCTCAGAGTCCATTGTTTTCATCAAAAGCATGTTTTCAGTATCTCAATGTAAGGAAAAGAAATTGCTTATTTGTACTCAAAACATGTTTTACACATATATTTCAATTGTCAACAACCCTATTAAAAGGGCCTTTAACCAAGAAAAAGGGTGTCTTTTTCTGCATAATTTGTTTGATTGGGTTATAACGTTGTACTCAAGCAGGCCTTATTTTTTCATGCGAACAGTCGTTCTGGTTACGTGGAGGTTATGCAAATGAAAATTCCCTTTCAACGGTCACCGTTCACGCAAACTAAGACCATGTGAATGTACATCGGATGTTTACAGTGTATGGATATGTTCTACCTAGATAGCCAGAAAGGATTTTCAAACGCTGTCAGAAATATTTTTTATCATAGAATGACCATAATATAAGTTTATTTAAGTATGAACCATTTCTTGCTTCATTAATGACGTAAAAAAGTAAAAAAACCCAATTAATTTACTAACTAAAAACGAAACAGAGATCGATAAACAGCGCGCAATAGAAAACTCAGGGCTGAGTAGCTGTGACCTCTCCAGCCAATCAAAAGCACCGTTGTTCTATGGTCTTGTTTGGCTCTTTGTCTGAGCACACCTGGTTGAAAGGGTTGACAGTTCACAATAAACGAAACCCAACAGACTGAATTTAGATAACTTTGTAAAAAGTTTGCAAAAACTGCACCCCATGTGCCCTGATAATGACGGGATTAAAGCTTTGTTTTGTTGAAGCCACCCAGACAGCTTAACATGCTGTTGAAACACCAACACTATATTATGACAGTCGTGACTTGTTTAACACACCCACCGAGCATTCACAGGTTGGTCTACTGGTAATAAAAACTTAATTTGTGAATGGTATTTTATTAAAATCGGTTAACATGGATTGGAATCAGTCATAAACGTTTACGCAGTATATCATGATACATTAAAGCGTAATTACACTGTATATTTACGTAACCTAAATAAAAGAAAGACCATTCGTGCAATTTTTTTACGTAACCGAACGATAGGTTACGTGGGTTTTAATTCACACAAATGGTAGAACGGTTACACACTGTTCCCTGCCTTATTACGGTGGAAAACAGAGAGGAAACTTTGTTAAGACCAACCGAAAGATTGCTGGTTTCAGAACCATGTGTAAGGTGTCCTGGTGTTATCAGAACCACCTGTAACTGTCCTGGTGTTATCAGAAACACCTGTAACTGTCCTGGTGTTATCAGAAACACCTGTAACTGTCCTGGTGTTATCAGAACCACCTGTAACTGTCCTGGTGTTATCAGAACCACATGTAACTGTCCTGGTGTTATCAGAACCACCTGTAACTGTCCTGATGTTATCAGAACCACATGTAAGGTGTCCTGGTGTTATCAGAACCACATGTAACTGTCCTGGTGTTATCAGAACCACATGTAACTGTCCTGGTGTTATCAGAAAAACATGTAAGGTGTCCTGGTGTTATCAGAACCACATGTAAGGTGTCCTGGTGTTATCAGAACCACATGTAAGGTGTCCTGGTGTTATCAGAAAAACATGTAAGGTGTCCTGGTGTTATCAGAACCATGTGTACCGTGTTACAGAAGCTGTCTGGTTGTGGTGTCTGTACTCATTATTGTGTCTTGTTGGTTAAAGAAAGCTTTCTTAGCCTATCTACATGTATTTTATTTTTCACCTTACAACTGTACATTACTTTTTTTTAAACAGCTTTAATAAATACCTTAAACAAAAAAATTAACTTGATTGGAAATATATTATAAGTATATTTATTATATTACAAAAGTTTTAAATAAACATTCTAAAAATCTTTTAAAATACATTAAACCAACTTTAAATGCAGATAAAAATATTTAGCCCTATCTCTTTTACCTACATGTATATCTAAATATTTTATCACTTTTTTTTTTAAGTCTGGCACTATCAGGCCTGAATCTAAGACTGAATCCCTAATTGTATTAACTTAATGCAATAATAATGATTTATTGTTACAAGTTTTGATGACAGATAAAATAAAACAATATTTATTAACAGGTTAACAAATTATATTTATTAACCGGTTAACTAGTACGTAAGGGTATTCACTATTCAATAATAGATGATGGTGGTGTTTTGGAAAATAATGTTCCTTCAATGCTAAGTATGCTATTAAGGAATATGCATTGAACACTGCCCATAGCCAGAGGGTCACGTAAATACGTGTCCAGAGCATTCAGCTGATCAATCGATGTTTCATTGTGTAAATGACATCTGATGATGAGGACGCCTACAACCTCGACACATCACCAGGCGTAAAAACATCAGAATTGGTCACATGATCAGCTGATCAGCATTTTGAAATTCCTCCCACCTTCATACCACTTGACACGGCCTTGGTGTACGAGTACAGCAGCCAAAGCCGACAGTTATCCAACAGCCACTAGTCAGTTTTTAACCTACAGAAGCCATATTAGAATATTGGAAAAGCCTATTTTTACAAATCAACGACAGCCAGCGAAGACTGTTGCTAGGGAAATTCATCCGTTACATGACGCTTTCTGGGAACGCACCATCTGGCGGACAGGAATATAGGAAATTAAAGAATGGTTATGTGGGGGAGGCAATTGTCAGACTGAAAAAGAAATATTTGAGAAATGTGCAGAGATAATAGCACATGCACAAAATGAAGAAGCTGCAGGAATCTAATAGGATGACTTGAGCCTGTTAGGGTTTAGAACCGACTGGAAATTAAACAGGAAGTTCCCGAGGGGGCAATCATTGTGAAATATGAAGTACACAGATACATGTTAAGTATTATGAATGCTGCAATATATCTGGAGCGTCAATGGAATTCATGCAGCATACAAGTCAGAAGATAGCTCACAATTTATATGTTTATAAATGCATAGGTTTTAATAATATACAAAAAGAAACTGTAAGCTCTGTGATGCAATAATAATAGACACCCCGTCCTTTCCTGCTTGCCCTGGGCAAACCAAAAGTCAACCCGGGAAAGCTAATCCATGCAGGATTACTTGTGCTGCTCAGCTTTGACAACTGAATATTGCATTCGCTCATTAACCTGGGGCCATATTTTGCAATGTTCAGACATTATAGTCTATTTTAAATACAATACAGCTAATTTTCTTCTTTTTTAAAAAATTTATTTGTCTCTAAATCAGTTATTTTTTGTCAATCAGTCAAATATCCTGTTTTTAAAACTTAGATAAGAAAACAATTGTCATAGCTGTCGCTGATCATAATCAGGTAAGATGAAGTTAAGCACATGTAATAAGACTTGAGCTGGGTCCTAATGTACTAAAGCATAAACAGCATACAGATTTTTCTTGAAAGAGATGTTTGTTTGATTGGGATTTAATGCCATACTTAAGTATTTTTCACATGACCATGGGGCAGCCCAATGGGTGAAGGAAACACTTGACACCACTGAAAACAAAGACCGGACAAAACACATGACCATGTGGCAGCCCAATGGGCGAAGGAAACACTTGACACCATTAGCAACAAAGACAGGACAAAACACATAACCATGTGGCAGCCCAATGGGTGAAGGAAACACTTGACACCCCTGGCATCAAAGACAGGACACAGGACAATCACAGGCTGTTTAAATACAAAGACATCCCAAACAAATTGGCTTACTGTTGCCCCTTTTAGTAGCTCTGAAAGTTCCAGGTCAACAGACTAACTCAAACTGGTGAATGGTACCTCAAAGGCTCCAATACAGTTTGTTTGTTTGTTTTATTGGGGTTTAACATCGTACTCAAGGATATTTCACTTATATGACGATGTGCCAGCCCAATGGGTGAAGGAAACCACCCTCAACACCACTGGCAACAAACAAAGACAGGGCGGGATAAATACAGGACGCCAACAACAGGACGTAATACAGACGCCACAAACAGATCGGCTTCCTGAGAGCACGAGGGCAACATGAAGCTCCCTCCAACCGCCTGCCCCCTTTAGCTCTGAGAGCACCAGGCCAGCATGAAGCTCCCTCCAACCGCACGCCGCTGAATAAGAAAACTACTATATTTTTTTAGGGATAGCAATATAACATTAAATTGAGCACAAGTTAAACGGTTTTATTTGGCCCAACGAAGTAAAGCATTATCTTATTTTAAGCAACAACAGGTCAGTTAAAGAAACTAGAATTAAATGACAATATAATACTTCAACATGTTCTTGTCATTCGGCATAACGCGGATCGCCGGGAATCTGACAAGTAAATATTGCAATGTTACCATGGCAGCATGTATAGGGGTAATCTGCTTCCAAAGGCACCATCTTAATGTTTTACAGTTTCCAGCAATAGTACGCAGCCTAGCAACTAAATTTGTTTGGAAATGGTGGTCGGAGTAGAATAAATACATAGCACTTCTAACAATACCACTCCAGTTAAACAATAGAAACATGTTGGGCAAAGCTTAACGTCGTTTCATTCTTTATGCACTTTAGAAAAGGGTAAAACATCAGTGAAGTGCAAGTCTCAATTTTAGACCTTCTTTCAGCTTTAACTGCAAATGAAGACCACAGCATTCTTCGGCTGTACCTGAACATAAAGACTAGATAACACTTCACAATTTACACATTGATACCTTATTTCAGCTGTACCTGAACATGAGGACTACATCATTCCTCACAATTCACAAATTGAATCTATCTTTTAGCCGTACCTGAACATAAAGACTAGAGTACTCTTCACAATTTACAAATGAGGCCTTCCTTCAGCTGTACCCGAACATAGAGACTAGATCTTCACAATTTACAAATTTTGGCCTTCGTTCAGCTGTACCTGAACATAAAGACTGTAGTGATCCTGGGATGCTGTAAAATACTTTGACTAGTTACGCCCTTCCTCCACACAAATTTACTTGTCATTTGAACAGCAGATAGACACAGTAAGCATTTGATTTGGTTTATAGTCTGAAATGCCCATTAAAATTGCACAATATGACATAGTGAGATCCTATATGACTGATAATAGCTAATAGCTGACACAATGTAGGTAAAGCACAGACAGTGTGTGTACAAATTCAAACCTTTCTTTCCATTGACTGGATATCACTTCTTTTTTTTTCTTGTGATAAATTAATTTAAAAAATTGTCTTATTATATAAAGGCAACACAATATTAATTGTCTACTTTCCATGTGCTACATGAGCAAACACTTCCCCTTCAGTTTTTCTTTCCGTTTTTGTGATTTTGTTTTCTTAGTTTCCAGCTGTAAGCTCATTGTCCGTCGTTTTTCTAATTGCAAAAGCTCTTGAAAAAGTTCTTTCACATTGTAATTGGTTTTTGCTGACGTTTCAAGGAAACCACAGTTCCAGCGTTTAGCCAGTTCCATCGCTTCCTGTTGGGAAATTTCACGATTAACCTCATCACATTTATTCCCAACTAACATAATGGGAATGCCCTCCACGTCCCCTTTTATTTCTACAATTTCGTCAAATATCGGTTTGAGTTCCTCAAGAGACTGTCGACTTGTGATGGAGAAGACCAGGATAAAGGCGTGTCCTTTGGAGATAGATAGGCGCTGCATGGCTGGGAACTGATGACTTCCGGTTGTGTCTGTAATCTGTAATGTACACACCTGCTTGTTACAGCTAATCACTTGGCGATACGTGTCCTCGATCGTCGGTATGTAACTCTCTCTGAATGTCCCTCTCACGAACCTCAACACGAGAGAACTCTTGCCAACACCTCCGGCGCCAAAAACCACCACGCGGTAGTCGTTACTCTGTTCCGGCATCACACGAAGGCGCACTGAGCGATCTTTCTGTAATTGCTGCAATGAGAAATAAAAACTGAATGAATTATGCATTTATATACATCATTTCGTCATATCGACATTCAACGGGTAACTGACATCCTATAAAAGGATTGCTGTACAGATGAGCATGGACACCGTCAACGCGATGTCTTGTAGGAATATGAAATCTGCGATCTAGACTGATTGGTGCTCAGCAATGATAAAATTGTCAACAACAGACCATGTAAAAAAAGTGGAAGGCGTTGTCAACCTTACTGTCACAAACAGATGGATCACAGCAATTCCCATCTTCATTGGTCAAGTGTTTTATTCTGCGCTACTCTTCAGTTTGTTTGTTTGTTTGATTGGTGTTTAACGTCGTACTCAAGGGTATTTCACTTATATGACGACCACTTCGAACTGCACACAGCCTTATTACGGTGGAAAACCGGGAGGAAACCTCGTAAAAACCACCCCCGCGATTGCCGGAGCCACAACAT